>VNJU01007238.1:0-85805 GCA_008042675.1 Drosophila seguyi | reverse complement strand
GTTTACAAGTATATCCCGGATCTAAGAGATAGGCTCAATTTCGCCAAAGCCCATGGCGTTTTGGGAAAGGCATTCGCTGTTTATGCCGGTGATACATACAAGAAGATCGTAATTGGGAATGAACCAATCCAGGATTGGAAAGACGTTTTGTCGCTTTGTGGATCCTCCGTCACCAGGATCATGACCACAAAGGTGAATACCACCGTGGTTATGGTCAAGCTGGCCTCCATGTACTGTCCCAACCTGGAGGAGTTCTTCTTTCCCGTTCGCAGCAGTTTCTGGAAACATATCAAGCCGCTGCTTTTGTCTCTTCAAAATCTAGTTTGGATTGGACTTGTAAACAATTTTGAGAATATTAATGTGGTTGAGACGCTGCTGCAAATGAAGAAGCTAAATTGCTTGGAATTGGTCAGGTTCAACCGTCAAGATTGTAAGTATTGGGGAAGCGGAAAGCATAAAATAAATCGAATTTTATAAAATTTGTATAACTTTTTAGTGGAAGAAGTTGGAAAACTTGTGAATCTGACGGAATTGAATGTAATGAACAAGCAAGAAGAACCCATTGATATCTTCAAATTGTGTTCCCCGATGAAGAGCATCGATAGTCTGGAGTTCCGTTTCGCTCTTATCCGTATGCCCAAAAGTCTTGCTGTGGAACAATTGTGGCCGAAAATTGAATTACTTCGTATCTCCTACGGGGTCTTCCACAATTCGCTGCCTTACTTGCCGTCTTTAAAATTTTTGACCATTGGCAATACACGCATGAAACTTACCGATGTTTTTGGAGAATCGGTCTGGAGTTATGGCAAGACCTTGGAGTCGCTCCGTTTTTGTCCCGATGTCCCCAGAATCATCGATGCTGATGAACTCGGCATAATAATGAAGCTAAAGGCTCTGAAGAGACTCGACGTTCAGTTGATGGGCGATGATTACATCGACTATTTAAGCCTATCGGAGAACCTGGAGGAGTTGATCTTGCAGAATTCGTGCATCACTAACCGTGGAGCCATGATGGTGATTTACAGATGCAAAAAATTGCGTCATCTTGATCTTAGAATGTGCCCAATGGTCAACAGCGATATGGTCGTGGAAGCTGTCGGTGCTTTACATTGTCTCCGCCCTAAGACGGGTAATCCTTTTGTACTCTGTGTCAGTCCTGGCTTCGGATATGTCCGTAAGGTAACTTGATCAATAAATTATATATACCTTAATATTGAACATCATTATGGTTTTATATGCAAATATTTTAATATGTATATATATATGTTTTAGTTTTATAAAAATATTTTGTATTTTCAGAGCCAGCTTGGTGGAGTATTGGACATTCAATATGATTGATTTCAAATGCTCCTTGGCTCTAATGGCAGAATATGGACACACTTAATTTCTAACATCCCAAAACATTAATGGTAAAATTCGAATTAAATCAAGAATGAAAGCATACTTTGTATATGAAGTTAAACACTTTTCTTTCACCTGAATAACTTCTTAGTTGTTCTGATAAAAAAATATGGAATAAATTCGATTGCATTGGCTTTGGTTATTAAAATACAACTATATAAATAAAGTTTATTTGAAAAATAAATTGTCCAATTAAATTTTTCCAAGGTATAAATCGGAAAGAATTTTATTTATGAAATATAATTCAATTTTTATTTAGATTTTAAAATGTATACTTGTAGTTCATAAAGTATTTCTTGAAATATTTCTACAAAATTAATAATATTATAATTCTTCCTACATACAAATGTTCCTTTTGATATTTCGCTTTTCATATTAAGAGTTTCATTAAATCTTAGATGTTATCCTTTTCGAAATCCCACCTCTAACCAATTTCGGAAATCCCTTTTCATTAACCATATATCATCTCATTTCATGGAACGTTAACTCCACACATAGCACCGGTTACAAGTAATTTTACTAATGCTTAACCCTCTCCTGCCCGAACCTGGCCTGGGATAGGATACACATAAAACTGTCAAATGTCTGTCAGGGGCCGAAGGGAAATTAATGTTGCCCAAAAAACGAGCGACATAAAAATGCAACGCAAAAATAACATAAAAAAGCCACCAAAAAGAGGAAAAATAAAAACGGTCAATAAATTTGATGCGGAAAACAAATGCAAAGAAATACACATTCATACATTACTATATATCTATATATAAATACATATATCAATGTAGTATTCGATGTGTGTGCCAATATATTTCAGGCCCAACCCCCTTTCTATTAACAACATAATTTCGAGTGTCATTAATGTGCACATTATGCCAAAATAATGCAAAAATCATATAATTTATATGCCCAGGAAGGGTTCCGTTCCGCCAAAGGGTCAACGCCAAAAAATAGGAAGAAAAAATGGAAAGGAATGACCACTAACGGGACAACATAAAAGTGGCCGCAGCAGGGAAAAGGGTTAAGAGAGGCGTGCTGCTGGGCAAAGGAAGTGGGTGGCCTTGGGTGGTTTTCGCTGGGTGGCAACGGGTTGGCCTTTTGTGCCATGAATTTGAGCATGTGGTCAGCAACAGTGGAGAGCCACTTGAACAATGGACAAAAGAAAGTGGCCGAAGCGAAGGGGATAAAGCGGAGGAGGGAGTGAAAGTGTCAAGAGGGCAGTCAAAGGAAAGGAGATTTTTTTCGGCTTTTCCAGCTGGGATGAGCCATTTAAGGGCTTAGCTTAGATAAGAGCGGTTCACACAGGGAAATTAGTGTTGCTGGGAGAGAAGCGTGAGGTTTACTTATGCATTTATGAAATATACAAAAAAATAATATATAGACAAGTAAATATATTATTATATTACAAAATCTTTTTAAATATCTTTATAAATATTGAATATTTCTTTAATATTAACCAATCATGAAATATGTAAAACCCTTTACTTTGTAAATATTTTTGCGCTCTTCCCTATCTGAAAAATTCGTGATAATAAAAAAACGCTAACGAACCGCGAAACTGTCAAAATATTTCCACACATGAATTCCGGATACGGATATCCCCTCTCCCCGCTCAGGTCTCTTCCTTTCCCCTTTCCCGTTATACATATGGCGAACCTGAAACGCACGTTTCCTGTGTGAAATTCATTCTGGCGCAACGGCAAAGCAAAGGCAAAAAAGCACAAACTAAAACGGAAGGATACGCAAAATAGCAGGACAAAAAGAGCGCTGCGGAAACCGTATGCAAAGGAGCCCATGCTCACACGGAGATGCACTAGAAAATAATTTTTATAGTCAAAACTTTACAATAAAAAAATTATCTAAGTATTACTCTTTAATAATTCATAAAACATGATTAATAATAATAAATCAAGAAATATCATAAATAGGTAATTTATATAATTATTAACAAGTTATACTGTTGTAAAAACGTATCCTTTTTTTTTGTTTAAAAACACAACCAAAAATGTATAGAATTATTTTTACTAATAATTATCATAAGCCACGTTCTCTTATCACATTTTTCTCTGTGCAAACCTTAACCCCTTACTGCCGCATGCATTTCCTCCACACATGATTTTGATTTAGTGGCACTTTTAAGGCAGAAAAAGCACTCACCAGCCTATAAATTCAATTTGCGTATTTATTGAGGCAGAAATGCGTCAACGGCAGCAGCAGCAGCCGTAAAAATAGAGAGAGTGAAGGAGCGCACAAGGAGCAGGCAGGACGACTTAATGCACTACCAATTATAACTCAATTTTCATAAATAAGAGAAAGAAATGGCAGGCAAAAAATAAAGCGAAACAAAACACGCAACGAGGGTTAAAAAGTGTGAGGTGGCGAGAGGTTAAGAGTTCGCTACGCCTTGACAACTTTATGCTTTGATTTCTGGGGCTTTCCCTTTATTTTCCTTTTTTTTGTGGGTGAAATTTTCCTTTATGAAATATGAAACAACCGCATGTGTGCAAACATCCTTTTTTTTGGGTTAACCCAGGAAAACAAAACACTGAGAGGGTTGGGACACACACACTACACCTTCACCCTCATTTTTTGGACCGGTCTCTGACAGATGAACCCTTTTACTTTTATTTATTTACCCCTTTTCCGGCGAAAATATTCGATTTTTATCACCAAAATCAATTGCATTATTGTGTTTGACTTTGAGAAACATATATATAATGTATTTAGCCACCATGGATAATTCAATTGGGTGGGCAAGGGTTGCTCGTATTTGTAATAAATGTGTTCAGTGCAATTTTGTGCTGATTGAGAATTGAAGAGATAATGTTTGAGATTTTTCTTTATAAGTTATATTATAGATTTCGATTCGATTAAGGTTTCATTTATTAAATTGTTGTTAAAAGATTTTACAAATATTATTTTTAGAATCTCTTTCCATATGAAATTCTCCGAAAAGTCTACAACAACATTCCGCTGATTAAACCTGATTGTGGCAAGTTTTTTACCAAATCCCAGTTTCTCCTTTGAACCCAAACCCCTTAGAGTACTTTTTCCAGTTGTCAGTGGTCTAAAACGCCACATAAATCATAGACCGAGGCATGACAGGATGCGCTTGGATACTGATGATGCTCCGCTCCACACATGAATCACTTGATGGCGCAGCGAGTGCAACAAACTGTGATTAATAGCAAACGAAAACCCCGAAAAACCCGAAAGACCCCACAGTACAAAAGCTTGAGCTGACAAATTTTCATGAATTTTTTATTAAACATTGAAATCAATTCCACTTTGTTCTGTGCTCTCCTCTCGGCTGCTCCTGCATATGTCTGAGGGGGGAGCAGGATATTTTTTAAAAACATTTTTTTTGTTGCCTGGCTTTTCAGAGTCTGCAACACACGTTTGACTTAACTTGTTGATTTATGGCTTGCAAGCTGTCAGTGCAGGGAGGACAAGAGGCGACTGCCGACTGCCGTGTTTGGTAGCAAATTTTTTGGTGGCCATCGGGATGGGGTTGTTCCACATACACCCACATACACACCCGTATAGTACATTGTGTGTAAAACGCCTTGTTAACATTGCTTTACCCGAAATCTCATTTGTTTGGCGGTGGCTTTGCCACGAGAAGAGCGGAGTTGACAGTTTTTTTCTTTAGTATTTTGGTTGGGGAAATCCCCGCATTGAAGAATTTAAATTAGTTCAAGTTGCGTTTTAGGAAATGCTTTTTGACATAGTTTTCAGCAGGCGCCATAAATCAAGGAGTTTTCTAAAAAGGGCGGAAGTGGGCTTGAATTTCTAGGGTGTAGTTATAAATATCGTACATAATTTTTGGAAATCAATTTATACTGCGCAAAACTATACAGAAAAATATGCAGTTATGGCTTTAGATATTTTATAACTTATTTTCCAGAGAAAATAAAATAAATTAAAGATAGATTGTAAAGTACATTACTAAAACACAAAACATTAAGATAGAATGCTTCAAGAATTTATAGCAAACAAGATTTCCTAAATTTTCATATCAAACAAATTTTTTTATTTAAATTATGAAAGCAGATGCACAGATCATTGGCTTAAAATTCCTTATCATTTAACTAAACCATGACGCAACATAAAACCTTTATCTCCCCACAATATCATAACTTAAATATCCTGCCAATGCATCCTACGAGAAACCGACCAACCATTTTAAAGGGTTAACTCGCCGCCACCCCGTTTCATTTTTTTTTTCCTCAAAATTTTCAATATTTACAATTACTTAGCATTTTAAGTCGCCGCGTCACATCAAAATGACAATTATTTGTCAAGTCATAATCAAATTGAATCCAACAGGACACGTACAGGAGCGTCCAGGATCACAGTTGTGTGCCTAATCCTGCGGCTTTGCATGTGCGCTATTTTACAGGAGTAAAAAAAAGAGCACAGAACAATTTTGAGTAGGGGTAGGTGGAAATGGAAAAGGATTGAACTCGTCAAAGTGATGCCAGGGGGTGACAGGAAGCAGGATATGTCCGGAGGGGGTTTCGTCATTTGTGCCACGACGAACGCGCGGCGGCTATAAATGTTTATGATTATGGTTTAGGCAGTGGAAGATTTACTTTACTTTACACATGTGCTGCATTTTGCATATGATACCAGCAATTCCTAGAGATGGCAACGTGAGCGGAAGGAAAATTTAAATTGAGATTTGAAAACTCGAAAATTATTACGAGTTTAAAATATAAAGACTTAAAAGGTGTACCGAATTTTTAAGCAGTTTATTTAGCAAACAGAAGCCGGTTATAGGATACAGTCGAGGGTTACAAAATAGTTAAAATTACTGAAGGGCAACTTAAATCTGTAAAAACCAGAATACAATTTTTGTAAGCTAAATAAAATACTTTAAAATTCGAAACAACTTCGAAGAGTATTTATATTTAAAGTCAACATAATTTCAGAATTTTTTAAGCTCCAAAATCTTTTTTAAATTCAAAATTGCCCAACCCAATGCCACCTCTAATATTCCACTCGAAACCAAAACCACCACCACCACCCGCCATTCAAAAATTACCAAACGCATAAAAACTTATGTTTATTTGACTTGGCCTTCAGTCGCCTGCTGCCACGCCCCATCCTACCATCCCACCACCCACCGCCCCAGTGTTAATTGTGAACCCGCGAATATTGCACACATGTGGAGCCTTCGTGTGGCTTTAAGTTATGACCAAAGATATTTGCGCAATTTTCAGCTTTATTTTAATCTTTTCTAAGATAAAATTTTACGATATTTTGGCCATAACTCCTCCAGGGGCTGGTAGAAAAAAAAAGAGCCATCTGGCATATGTGGAATTATTTTTAATTGGTGCTACTCACCCCATTTCGAGGCGCATTTCGCTGCCTCTGGGTACAGTCAGCCCCGAAGGACTTTCGCATAAAAAGCTTTCAAATCAAAGCAATTTACGCTTTGATTTGTACCGAAATCCGCCGAAAGAAAAAATAAATGTGGAACCAAACGAAAAAAAAAACAGAAGCGGCTCGAAATTTGGCGCGTGAGATTTATGTAGTTGAAAGATTTATTCGCGGAAAAAATTTATTGCAAGTCCTGTTAGAGTGTCCACGAGGAAGTCGGACTTGGGGTTAGGACTTCATAGACCTGGCCGTTAAGTGCTTTAAAAGCGCATAAATCACGCGGTTGTTTGGCACTTTGGCGAAAACCGCGTTGACAAACTTGCCCAGGCTCAGGGAATTCCCCCAAAAATCCCCACACTTTTAAGCAGAGAGAGAAAAAATGTGGGGTTTTTTACTCCAGATTATATTGTCCCATGGTAAAACGTTCAGATAATTTCTATAGATTATATTTATTAAATAAAATAAAATATTTCTTTATTAGAAATAAATAATTTTGATACAATTCTACAATTTCGAACTATATTTATTTTTATTCTCTCATATATTTTTATTTATTTTAATTTAATTTAACTTCTTTATTTTGTAATTACTATTTTTTCTAGTGTCCTTTATTTTTCTGCTGCCTTTTAGGCCCGTCAAATTACGCGTAAATGGCAGCTCCAACTGGTCCCACCTCCCGCCACTCACTCCTCGGGAAATCTGTGCGGTTTCAAGGCCCGCGGCGACTCAGACCCACTCCCTCCCTCCCTCATAATACACCCCACTGTCACATACGAGCCGCGTTGATGGCATTTTAATTAGTTTTAGGAACTTGTAGCTGCCATTTGATTGAATTGTTTTACGAGAGTTGTTTTTCCGAGCGGCGGCAGGATGCGAATGGAATCTGTGGGTCCTGTGTTTGGACACAAGTTGGTCGAGAGTTCGATGTTGTCATGTAGCCAGTTGAGTGCAAATTTTGGTTTTTGTCCAAAATCCAATTCGAAATTAGGTTTTAGATTTTTTTTTCTGTTTAACTAAGAGGTTTTAAAGATTATTTAAGGTTCGGTGTGTTTTAATACAATATTTTCTAAAGGTATTTGGATATGGTTATTTTTGCAGTATCCCTAAGCAAAATTTTAGTTTTAAACTGTAAATTAATACTTTGTAACAACTAAACCTTGAAAGAATAATTAAATATCTAGAGCAATAATAATAATTGTATTTTTTTGTAAAATTTCCAATCTCCTCAATCTTTAAAAACCTCCTACTCTGCATTTTTTCCAGCATTTCTAATATTTTCATCTCGAAAATCCCCGCCATCAGTCAAGCATCAAATTATGTTTTAGCATTTTTACGACATTTGTTTCAAATTAAGCAGGGAGCTTTCCCCCAAAGATGCTTTCCCCTTCCCATAATTTTCTCAACATTGTTTCCGCTGGCTGTGAATATTTGAAGAGCCTGTCGTCTGGAGGGGAGGTCCTGGGCGTCCTTGTAATTATCTACTCGACCACCGCTGGACGTCTCAGCGCAATTTCCAATTAAAATTAATGAAATATTTTACAGAAGCCGTGGCGAAAGTTGGCCGGGGTCAAGTCGTAAAACCATTTTCGAGAATCTTGTCAAAGCCGTTTCATAATCATAAACTTGGCTGCATTTTGGATATTTTTCGGGGGTGTAATTATTAGCACCCAAGGAGAATGGCTTGAGATAATTCCCAAAGCAGCTCAGGACTTTGAAGTGTTGGGGTTTTTTTCTGTTTCGGTTTCCCAAGGGATCGGGTCAGCACTTCTTTATTTTTTTGTAGGTTTGAGCTTCTACCGCGGCTTGTAATTGAAATTTTTGTCGCATCTCGAGAAAGTTTTCAGGTTGATTTTTTGCTTTTATTTTCTTGTTTTGTCTGCTGTTACGGTTGCTACTTTTTAATTTGCAAGTCTCGGCGTTATAAATGACCAAAACACATACGTAAAATTAATGACAATGCCCCGGACTCTCTGTCAGTCTGTTCTGATGGACAGACGTGGGGCAAAGAAATGTTTGCAAAAAGCATTTCTGCTTAATGTTGATTAAAATGCCAACGCGCTTTCATTTGTGGCGTGAAAAAATGCCCGCCAATCTCTAGCCATTTTCCAGGCTCGAGGAAAGGAGAGGTTTTCCCTGGCCATATTGACAGCCGTAGAAGTTTTTGGCCAACATCACAGCAGGCAGCTGTCTGCACTCGGCCATCGAACAATGGTGAATGGATAAATGGCGGAACGCTCCGATGGACGATGCCACAGAGGAGTTTGAAATGTATTTCGGTTCATGGCATTCCGTCCTGTTGTTTTTTTCTGGAAAAAAGCACGAGTAAATTGTACTTTTTTTTTGGATTGCGTAGACAAATGAATGAAAATGTCAAGCTGAACTGAACGGTCAGAGGTTAGGGTTTGGTGGTTTGTCACTTGGAAAAAAGTGGTAGAGAAAATTGTAGGAATACTGTACCTGGCTCCAGGTTTAACACTGTATAATTAGTCTTTGGAAATTCAAGAAAGTAATGGAAATTTAAAATACCTTTCCACACAGTTTTCGCTTTTTCCTTTGAGCTTCAATTACTCCCTGCGGTGGCAACTGTACACCACCTCGTCTCAAGTGCATTTTCAGTGCACTCTCTGAGGGGCGTACAAGTAGCCATAACTTGCAAATATAATGACAAAGCAATTAAACATTATGGCAATCCTAGATGGGCAGATCTCTACCCCGCTCTACCACCCTCCCGAAGCCTTACGGAAAACAATCAAAAACGGTGTCGAGTCTCCGCTTTACATTCCCCATCTGGCGGCAGGGGTAATAGCTTTCAAACAATAAATGTCCGCAAAACCATTGACATGGCTAGCTGAAAAGCTGGAGGGTTGGCCAAAAAACAGGGAACTGGATGGGGAGGAGGATTCGGAATTGGAATAGGACTTAGGGGGGGAAGTGGTCAGAGAGTGGCCAAGTCATTATGTGGAAGTGGAGGTCGGCGAAACCTGGACTGCAAGGCAATTCATCTAATTTGCATGAGCCTTGATGGGGTTCCTATAAGTGCACTTGCCAAAATTTAAAGGAAATTTAGGGGATTAGAATTATTAGAATTATATTTTATTTTAGAAGAAATATAAATATATTTTAGCTGTACAGTAAATTAACCTTCAAGTAAAATACATAATAAAATTTGTTGAACATTTCTCTAGAATATTTTATTGATCTAAACTTTAGTTGTTTGTAGATCGTTTAGAAAAATGTTTATCGTATTAGGAAAATTATGTATACTTCTTAAATATATATAAATAATATTTTATTTATTTTAAGTCCCTCATTTCTTTTAGTGTCAAGGTTTGGGGTTGTCCGGCAGTCGCACAATAAATAAAATTAAAATGATGGCAAACAATGGCCTGCACTGACTGGACCATGGCCAAAAGTGGAACCGGAGACCGGCTCCGGACTTATTTGACTATTCCGTAATGCGACACACACACACTCCGCGTAATGACCTATGGAACACAAAACGCAGAATAGCTAAGGGGAAAAAAACCTACATACATATACGACAACGGCAGCGAGCAAAATTGAAAAAGGAAATTGTTTGTAACTGCGAAACGAGTTTATTATTTTGGCACCCTTTTCACAGAGGCCACGCTCACGCTCCCCTTTTCCCCTCCTCAAAAAATGTATGAAATCGCGAAATTTTACATATGGCTTTTCAACCGGGAACGTTGCTCTGAACTGCCCGTAGTCATGGGTCCGTAACCTTTTTTAATTAAAATGTTGACAGGCGCATGGAAAAATGCAAGGCTTTGCAGCGGGTGCAGGAGGGAAATGAGGAAAAGCAGCCGAGCATCTCAATGGACCATCAGAAAGTCAGAGCCTGAGAGAAGAGTGCTGGCTGTGCTCCATTGGACAGACATCACCTCAGGCTCAAAAAGGAGACAAAAGGAGACCCAACACAATGCCGAATAAATTATTTAAAAGCTGGCAAATAAATAATTCATTTGTAGATTGTGCAATTATTGTAAAATAGTTTAAAAATGGAACTTATACGAAATTAATTTGATATGCATTTTTAGTAGAGAAAGCTACCCAGAGATTTATTTTATTTTAAAGAGTTGAAAGGACTTATTTCTTACACAAGTCATTTTAACAAATTTCTCACTGCAATTCTTTCTTCAATCAATCACTTTTCAACTTAATCCTGTGTTAAGTGATAAATTTACTAAATGCGGGTCCTTTAGCTTTGATTTCTGCTGAATTTTCAAGTACAAGATTGGCGAATCCGCCTCAGGCTTTTTCCCATCAGCGGCAGGCGCGTGCTTCGCCACTTTTCCACTTTCCATATGGGGGTTGTTGCTTAGGGAAATTTTGAGCAGATTCCTTTTTATATTTATAGCGACACTTATGACATTTAAGTGGTTTTTGCACTTTTTACAGGCACACGTGACCCAAAAATGATTTAAGGTTTTTTAATTGAATTTTAAAATAGCTTGAAATTTTAAAAAGAATTATTTCTCTATATGCAGGGGGATTATCTCATGTGTGCAAGGAAGGGGAAAGGGGCTTCATCTTTCCTTATTCCCCTGTAAAATGTACGCATATGTTGCAGGCGATATGCTGCTGGTGAAAGCTATAGGAAATAGATATGACAACCTGCCCCATTCCTAGTACCAGGCATTGCCTTCGAGGCATATCAGTTTACAATTACAAATGTCAGGTTTGACATGATAAATGGGCATATGTGGGCGAGGGTTTTCGTTTTTCAGTTTTAAGGATTTTTCCTTCACCATTTTCCGAATGTTTGTGGCATTTCAGGTTGTCCCCAGGCGGCTTAAAAGGTTAAATGAAATGGAATAAGACGCAGAAGCATTAAACTTTAGCAGGTTGGCAATTTACGGAAGCGGGAAAATATTGAAAAGAGGAAAATGCTACTTTAAATTAATCAGCCAACAGTACAAGAAATTGTAAATAATTAAAATTACATTCAGTAAAAAAAAAAAAACTAGAACCAAAACTCAGCTAAAACCCACCTTATTTACCGCCCCAAAAACTGTCGCGTAACCCCTGGCGATATTTGATCCCAATGCTAATTAAGTCAATTCGCATTACAAACAACAACAAGAATAGAAAAAGGACGACAAAAAAAAGGACAACAATTGGGGTGTTTATAGCACAGTTTAATGGAAAGGTAATAGGAGAGAGAACCCAACAGGGGAGGGCTGGAGAAATTTTTGACTATTTATTGTGCCAATTGTCATTTTAGATTTCTTTCCAGGGGAGTAGAATAGCGACCTCAATTGGTTATACAACACCTAAATGTGGGCAAAGATCATAAGCAATTAGCATTGAGAATAAATGGTAACCCGAGGAACTCTGACAGTTGGAGACCCGCACACACCTCCGATCAATCAATGCTGGAAAAAGGAGTTTCCTCCCGGTGACATTTGCCTAATTGAAACCACACACTCACTCTATTTGCCCAGCCACCTTATGGCCGATTACACTTGTCAGCGGAACAGGAAATGCAGACGAAACTGGTTGACAGTTAAATTGTCATTTTGGGTTCGCACTCGCCGCCACACCCTCTCCTAGGACTCATCACATCTTCCACATATGTTCAACTTTTTGTGCATTTCGCTGTGTGGAATCGGAGTTAAGTGCTTTAGTTTTGATTTTCAAATATGTCACATTAACCACTGGCTCTTTTTTCCCCTTAACGAGCTTAGCTGCCTTCCTTTGTCTCCCGACCCATATTTGTGACTCATTACCACCCTCAGGCGTGGCTGCAAATAGTTCTGGGATTCAGATCTGCGGCAATCATGTGGAAAATGTGGAAAAATTCCCGCCTAAAAGCCTGGCGGAAAAATTGAATTCATAAGCGGATTATCAGTATCTGGATGTGGAAGCTTCCTCCCGGATAAATTAGCCTTAAAAATTGTAACAAGTGTTGAACTGAAATTTTTTAAAATTATTAATGCATATTGACTTTTCTATTTAAAGGGGATTTTTTCGGTTGCATTTATAAAGGGTTAAACCATAAGCCTCTGTAACTTATTAAATTGAGTAGCTGATACATGTTATTAAGAGGATTAAAGCGTATTCTTTAAAGTGGCTTTAAACTAAGTAAGAATGTAATAAATAATTTAAGGGGGAAATAATGTAAGTGTAAGGCGCCTATTTACTATATAAAGTATTTAAAGTAGGGTTTCAGGATAACTATTTAAGGTCTTACTGATTGTTATAACCTTAAATTATATACATTTTATAAATTTCTTCCTCATATTTCACCCTGCAAATGTTAACCAATCCCCAAAAGAGACTGAACAGCCTCCAATTCCAAACTTTTGAAACTAATTAATATACAATTTCCGAAACGTACGAAATGAGCTACAAAATTTGCATAACCGAAACACAAACGCTCAACTCAACTAATTAATATTAAATTCAAGCGAAATTCTGAATTTAATTTCGAGCCTCAAACTTTTGCAGGGAGATGGATCTTGGTCCCCTTTCCCCGACCCTGACGGTAACTATTGACTTTTGGACTGTGTTCCGTGGCCGTGAGTGCGGCTTTTGTTAACCCCTTATGGATATTGCGGCGGAGGGCAATTCATAATCATGTCATAAAGCCGCTGCTACTCCCCCCCAAAGGGCCCCACCTCTGGGCCCGTTAAGGCTGCTTAATTACAACGGCTTTAAAAGCGATATCGAACGGCTCATTGCCAAAACGCAAAATTTTCAATTGACTACACATCGGCTGGCCGGGAGGCTGAAGGGTGGAGTGGATGGCTTGACTCTGCCACAGATTATTAATTAAGAATTTTACACGAATTTTACCCCCACGCGAAAGCGGCTTAAATTGCTGAAATATTTCTCGTGGCTCAATCGCGAGATGATTGAAAGAATTATTTTTTTGCGCGTGAATTAAATTTCCGCGGTCTGGAAAACAGGGTTGAACCCACCCACGAGACACCCCCTTTAACCCTTGACAACGGAGCTGGCTTGTGCCATTCCCCTTGACCAGCGACGAGCTTATTAGAATTTTCCGCTTAAATTTGCTTTGGCACTTCTGCTGCTCAGATAACAAAAAAAAAGTTTTCTTCGCCGCAGCTCACTTTTAGCCATATTTGTTTAGGTTGAGAGGTGGTCTCCTTAAACCCTTTCTCACGATTTTCCTACCTTTGATCCTTTGACGCGCTTTTGTTATCCTTTCCTTTTTTTCTTTGGTTTTTTCGTTCAGGGATTCCCTTTAATTTTTTGGCTTAATAATTTCGCTGGCTTTCGCTACTCATTTTCCCCTTTGTTTGTTTTCCTTTTAGCCAAATGCCGCGCTAAGCTGCCAAAGTGCCGCATTTGTCTGAATGTATTCTTTTCTGTCGTTTTTTTTTTCTTGTTTTGATTAAAAATTTGTTGTTGTTTTTTTTTCGTGCAGACAATATTTGAGTTTATCTTTGGCAGCGGATTAGTAATGAACTTGTTCGAAGGAAAGCCGGAGCAGGGAAGCGTGTTTACTTAGGCCATAATGCGCATTTCAATTAAAAAATATTTTTCTGCTTATTTTTTCGAGGGAAATGGTGTGGAAAATGGTGTGTCAAAAGGGGGCTAAGAAGAGGGTGTTGAGACAAAAGCTTATAAGGGGAAAGTTAAGGTAATAATCAAAGAGGTTAAATATCTTAGGAGTAACTTAGTGAAACTTCTAGTCTTTCTAAAACTAAACCTCTATCCTTTAAGATTTAATAGAAAATTCCTCAAAGTTTCCAAGTTAAATTGATATGATTTATAAAGTTGTATATTTATTAAATAAAATTATTAAGCCCTCATTAAATTCCCAGTAAAAAACCCTTCAAAACCGATTCTCCCTAAAATTTAATTCCTCGTTTTAAGAAACTTGAATTGAACAGCATCAGGCTGCCTCATCCTTCCTAGTTTTTCCAGCATCCCAAGGCTCTGGCCAAGCAGCGCGTTGCAAAAATCCCCGGCAAAAACCGAGGGCTGACTGTACGGGCAGACCCACTTGAGTACGCATTCGCTTGCGTCTAATGAGTTGTATCAACAACAAGTGCCGGGCGCAAGGCAAGCCCCTGCCAGGACTGTTCATTAAGCTTCGACTGAATGAATTCGCGCAAAAGAAGTTACTTGTTGTCCTCGGATTTTCCCCATCCCTGCCACGCCTTCACTTGCAGCAGCAAGATGGAAAAATAAGAGAGAAATCCAGAAGGAAGGATGGAAGAAAGAAAAAAAAATGCCAAACACTTGATCAAATATTTTGCAACTTCATCGTGCCCATCAAGCGCAGCATTTCAAGTGCTGCTGGGCTCCGCTCACTTGCCAGTCAGCCAGCCAGCGAAATTTGGTTTGTAATTAAAATGAATCCGGGCCTGGGAAGCCATCTAAATGGAAAAATACTTCCTCTTCGATTAATCGCTGAACCCGTTCACTGAGGTGTGACAAATGGAAATCGGTGGTTCAGCTCTGCGGGATTCTCAGTTGCGAACTTTAAGTTCTTTTGTGTGTTTTCAAGCCCATCAATTGTCTCTTGAATCTGCTTTCAGGCTAATTAAACGATTCAATTTGGGAGTCTTTATCAAAATGGCAATGTGTGTTTGTTGTCTTTTGCCACCTTCGAGTGTGGAAAGTGTTTTCATGTAGCCCAGAGTTCTCCATCTAAGCACGAACCCCGGGTGAAACGCATTAATAAGCATTAAGGAAGAGCTCGGAAGAAGGAAAAACATGTGTGCAGGGGACACTGGGAAAAATTGTGGGTCTCAGATTAAAGGCAGAAAATAAAATTAGAGGAAAGAAAAATATGTTTTGTACATGATCTAATAATTTAAAATTTGGAAATATAATTATAGCTTACTGTTTATTAATTTATAAGTCAGTTAATAGGGTCTGCAGGTTCCTTATATAATATTTATTATTAATAATACTTCCTCAGTCTTAAACCTTACTAAAAATATTCTATAAATTCTTTGTTAAGTTAAAAGCATATTCTATAAATTCTATATAGAGTTAAAAGCAAACTAATATGAATTTCAACCAAAAAACCTTTAAGTATAGCACAATTTTCTCAGTGCCCATAAAATATAGGTCAACTTCAGGAAACAGGATAAGATGGAGGGAGTGTTGCCGCCAAAAAGTCTCACTTAACTCGGCACCAGGCCCAGGCACACATGCGACAGATTGGCGGAGAGATCAGACAACCCCGGCAGATACAAAGATACATAGATACAACTCATTTGACTGATGAACTCGTGTTGACATTTCCCATTCCCCCCTGCGTTTTTCGGGCAATTCTTTTGACACTGACACATGACATTTGCTCGTTTTTCCACTGTGCTCTCTTCTCCCCCTCTTAGCCGTTCAGCCATTTGGCGAAATTGTTTTTCAACACAGTTGAGTAAACATTTTCCAGGCCCTCTTTTTGGGGGTATCCTATCTCCCCCTTAATAGAATAAAAAATGGTATAAAAAATCACTAGGAAAATAACCATAAAATGTGAGATATATGAAAAATCATATATTTTTCCCAGGCTGAGTTTTGATGATAATATTTGGTTTTTGGGGAAATATTTGTGTATGATTTTTAGCTAAATATTTTTGTGGGCCAATATTTATTATATTCATTTTTGGGTTGGACAAAGCATAAATGTATATTTGAAAATTGTTATTACCTTTTACAGGCTATCCAAGGTAAATACAGCCTGAAAGTTTATAAATAAATGGAAAGAACACTCTCGTGTTAGTATATATTTTTAGTTATTTTTTTACTACCCTCAAATGTGTGTTAAATTACCTCAAATTAAACATTAATGTTTGCTCATTTATAGAAAACTCCCAGAGGTATTTCCCCATCTTTACTAGAGTTCGATCAACTGTTGAATGGCGTCCATTAAAAGCGATACTTTCCCGGCCATTGTTCGGAGTTCCAAGCTCAACTTTTCTGCCAACTATTATTCAAAGAGAGAAAAAAAAGAAGAAGTAATAATAAAAAGAAGCCAGGAAACTCTGCACGCCATGCACGAAAGCGCACATTAAATATTTACACTTCACTTTTATGGCGGCAGGGAGGAGCCGGCAAGGAGCCGCGGAGAACAGGACTCGGCCACATTTCCATCAGCCAGAAACCGAAACGAGTGCAATCACATCGTCTCATATTATGGCTTTAATGGCAATGACAACTGTTAGCCAAGTTCGGAGCGAGGAAAAAGGAAGAGACAAAAAAAAAAAAAGAATGCAAGCGGACAAAGGATGGAGGACAGCACTCTGCAAGTGAACCGCAGGATATGGCTCAGGTCAACGGAAGCCATAAAATTCTCGTTTGTCACGCGAAATTTTTCTCGCCGCTTCCCGCTGCAAAATGCCAACACATGCAAAAGACAAAGTTCCTCGAAAAAAGAAAAATAAAAAGTAAAAGAAAGCAAAGAACAAAAAAGGAGACAAAAATAATAATATTAATGGGGAAAAAATGCGCAAAGACAACGGGGGAGCAGTGCAGGAGTTGGCTTTTAGTTGGCTTTCCTTGCAACCTCGAGATAGAATTATTTACGTTTAGTTTTTATAGTTTTTTATGGTAGCAGGAAAGTGGGAGGAGTTGGCCATAAAATATGGGCGCAGGTTTATTTATGCCCTGCTGCGGCGACATTTCCAAAGCCACCCACAAGCTCCCTTTGCCTTTGTTTTTATGGCTTGACGGATTGCAGAAGGTCCTGCTGCCACTGTCCCTTCGCTTCCTTGCCGCGGATATCTGTGTCCCAATGCCTGGGCTAATGTCAATTAAATTTGAACCGACGACGAAAGCCAAATGAAATTTTAATTACCGCAAATGAGACGAAAAGAGTGAAGCCGAAAGATGGAAATAAAATCAAGTTAAATCGGACTAATGACCACCGAAATTAGCCACTTCAAGCTGCTGTTGAGTTGAATTTAAAAACGTTGCGGGAAGGTTTAAGAAATCGGTGCTTAATGATGGTAAATAAAGCGGGAAAATTATCCCGAACTTAAAATAAATCTGGGAACTTAAACTTGAACGAAATTATTCACCAGGTTTAAGGAATAAAAACAAGCTATAATAAATCTATAAAAATAATACGAAAGTTTTATTAAGTGTGAATAGCAAGGCAAGAGTATCCTTTGCAAATTCTTAGTTAGAATATATCCCTTAAAACACATAACTAATACCTACATTTTCTAATCAACCATAATTGCCTTTAATTGGCTTAAATTCCTGAGCTTACGCGCCAGAAACCAGAAACAGGCAAGCAAAGGACTAAATCCAAATGCTATCCTGGACACGTAATCTTTTCTATAATTTGTTAAATTTGTCGCGGGCAAAAGTTTATTACCCCGTCCTGTCGCCAAAGCAGACACAATGGGCAAACTGCATAAAGTGTCCTTGTTGGCTGCCTACGAAAATACAAGGATAGGTCCTCGTCCTGGGCTACAGCCCGAACAAATTACGTACTACAAATTGTACGGCGTTTTGTAGTTTTGGGTTTCCTTTTTGGCTTTGTTGCATGCATTTTGGTCATATTTTCCCCCCGACACACACACCGAAACCACAACAAATCGGCGATAAGAGGAATTTATAAGCATTTCGCCCTGGTCAACGCGAAAGAAATATGTGTGTTTCTGTGTATCCTTAGATTTAAAAAGGATTCAAAAGCTGGCTCTCTGTGTGATTCTATTAATTTACGATCCTTGGCGCCGCCAAGGCTGCGAATTAAATTGGCTTAGGCAGCGCTTCGGGAATACGGAATGAGATGTAGATACGCGAATTTTCCTGGACAGTTGCTCCCACCGCAAAATGTCTGCGCATTCTTTAGCCTCTCCCACACACATCAAAGCATTTTGCGTTTTTTTTTCTCGCCTTTCAGCTTAATAATAATAGAGAATCGCCTGCCTGGCTGGTTGGGTAAGTAAGTAAAAGTAGAAACATTATTCTGCTTAGCTCAGCTGAAACGGAAATTCACTGTTCATCTTGTGTTGCGGCAGGCAGAAAATGGTTTCGGTTTGGTTTTCCTCATTTTTTCTTTTTTTTTGTACTTTTGCGGAAAATACTTAGACGGATTTAAGCGCGACAAACAAGGCGGCTTGGAAGGATAGTAACTGACAGGACGAAAAGGAAACGCTCTACAGGAAAATGGTATATCTTTTGAGCTTTAAATAAATACAAAATATATAAAATTGTAATATATAATTTCTTAATATAATTTCAAAAAGAAAAGCAATATAAAACTCTTTAATTAAAATTCTATCGTTTTAGTTTTGAATTTACAATTTATTAAAGAATAATTGTTTTATATGTTTCTTTAAAATGATTTAATATTATTTATTAAATACTACATATACCCCTTGGCTTCCTGGTAAACCGCTGTAAAATCTCTTCTCTAATTTTTTGTTTGCCAGACGCTCTGCAGGATCGGCTTCAAAGCAAACAAGGCGCTCGTCACAATGGAAAAGCGGCGCCCACCCGCTGGGAAAATTCCGCGGAGCAGCCGGGCGACATCGACGTCTTGCCAGGAAGGACCTCAGCCCACACTTTCTTTTCCTGTGCCCCGTTGGGTGGGCTTAGGTAATACGCATTAGTGCCGCGACTGCATATTACGATGTGATTATTATGATATGCTTTATTTTGTGGTTCAATGAGCTGTCTGCCTTTCGGGTGGCAACTTTGACGGCTTAGGGAAATCTGTTGCCATTTTATATCGATGAATATTTTGTGTGCAAATAGCTATGAAGAGCCAAAGTCGCCGCTAATTGAGGCAGACAAACGCGCGGGACTCTTTGTGGCCTTAACTGTCATGGCAACAGGACTCTCGAATCCGGACTCCAAACTCCGCGTCCGAACCTAATCTCATAAGTGTACGTGCGTTAGTCATGCGCCGGCATTCCCTTTTTGGCCCCGAATGCTTGGCCATAAATTCAGCTGCTTCTATGCCATTGTTTTGTGGCTGCCTTCTGTGCAATTTTTCAAGCGCGTCCTGGCCATGTGTGCGTCCTTTGGTCGATTCCTTAGTGCTGCGTGTGCTGTAAATTCTCCAACGGACTGACCTTCCTGACTGCTGACTCCTGACTTCTGACCGGGGAGGGAGGTCAGTGCTGGTAAGTTTATTAATTGCGCTTGTTTATCGTCTAGTTAAAGTGTTTTTTTCTTGGGTCCTTCTGTTGGATCCTTTTTTAAGGGTAAAGGTGTTCTTACTTTTGAAAGAGTTTTCTTTGCAGGAGTGTATATAATTTTAAATGAATTTTAAAAGGAAAGTTTTGAATTTACAGCAAATGAAATACTAAAGAGCCTATAAAATATATTCCAACTCATTTTAGTTATAATCTAATTTTATTTTCAAGTTCTGTAGTATGTACATACTAAATTTAAACTTAATCATTATATTTCTCCTCACACAAAGGGTATTTAAAATTCCTCTAAACAATTCTACAAATTTTCAACTTCCTCCCAGCTCTTAGATAATTTAAAAGAAATGGCGTGACTAGGTGGTATTTTTTTTGCAGCCCAAAGACTTATGATGGTGGCAGAAATACTTGGCATAATTGCAGCATTAGCGCTATAAGTTTGACTCCAGCGCAGTCCTTTTTCAATTAGTCCCAAGTAAAAAAAAATCCTCTAATCAGTTCGGGGCAAATTGCATATATACCCCAAAGTGATTGCCCAGCAATTTTGGTAAGGAAATTTTCAATTGGCCATAATTTCAGAGCGAATGGCATGTCCTGGCATACTGCAATTTGAATATTTGAGGACAATTGTAGCCTGGTTATTATTTTTCCTTCTATTCTGAACTGCAGTAAAAAATAAAGTTTTCTATTTGTGAAGAAATTAGTAATAAATATTTGATAAATGAATGAGGAATGTGTATCGACGTTAAGAGTTTAAATTTAAAGTTATATAGAATATATTGCTAGGTATATTTCTTGTTTTAAATATCTCTTGTGTTTATTTTCAGTTCCCTGCTATAGATCCTAGATACCACACATAAAATCACATAAAATATTAATGAAAATCATTCACTTACCGAGAAAAGCAGACGGTTTTCCCCAATACGGATCACGTTATCGATAAGTTAATGCGCCATCTGCTTCGGGGAAGCCACAAAAGGCAGTCGAATGGTAAACAAAAGCAGGGAAAACTTGCTGACATTTAAATAAATTGTTTAACATTAGCCGAAGTCTGGCTGACAAACTAAACAGATGAGAATTTGGGGAAAATCCTAATATCAGGGGGAAGGGCAAACAATGAGGGCGGCGGCAGGCAGACACACACACGCACATGGAAAATGGCAAAGAAATTGCTGCAAATCAAATTTGATAAACACAAAAAACAGACACACTGGGCGATACCCAAAAAACAAACACAAAAGAAATGAGGGGAAAAGTGACAGGAAAAAAATGGGAAAGTGTGCCGAGAATGACAGGATGCGAGAAAAGGACGACAACGAAATCATCGAGAGCGATGGGCGGCGGATGGCCAGCCGGAAAAATGTTTTATTGCTGCCATAATTTTGAGTGATAAGTGACGAAAAACAGCCGCGTGGAAAATCAATCGATGAGAGTCCGTAAAAAAGGAAGAAAAAAACACTGCCATGGGATTATTTATGCATCATTTTCCCTATCCGTTGGATACGTTTATGCTGTTGTATCCGCTACAAGTTAATGGGCTAACGTTTAATAAAGATTGATCGATATTTGGGATAAGCTTAAGTAAAGTTTTTGTTAGTTTTTTTTATGGGAAAATTATATAGAGAAAGGGCATCAGTACTTGATGAAGATGTAATCTTCAGCATTTATTTTAAATCGAAAGAAATTGTTTAAGGGTGAGATTTAACTAGAACTAAGTAAAGAATTTTGTTTCTATCAAACCCAGGTCAAAAATTAAATCTAAAATTTAAGTTAGGCTAGTTTTATAATGGTCAAATCTTTCTTTACTTAGTTTTTTATTTCCGTTGCCATCTTTTGTTCCAATTCAAGTTCTATTTCCCAAATAAAATTCAAAGTTTGCTGCGTCACAGCGTATCAATAAAATATTTTCTCATGCCCGCCCCTAAATAGTCAACCAAAATTTGGCATCCTTTAACCCTAATTTATGCGCGCGAAAGTGACAATTGACGAACTCCTGAGGAAGGCTCTACCGACTTCCTACCTCTTCCCTTCTTGGTAATAAAAATATCCAAGTAAAGTCTCTTTATTAGCCTACCGTAAACCCTTTCCCTTTGCTCCTTTGTCTGCCAAAAAAAGGAGAAGTACAAATAGCAGGCGATGGGCAGCAACTTGTTACATTTGTCATGCGATAATGTCAATTTTGACAGCTGCGCAAAAGGCCGCTGCGCCTGCGCCAGGATATGGAAGGATCTGTGAAGGTTTTTTGGTTCGTTTTATGATCGCTCAGGGCAACTTTGTTGTTAATTTGACGCGCTCTGTGACAATTTGAGTGCCTGCCGCCGCCTGTTTCCCTTTTTCTTTTTTGGCTATTATGGAAATAATTTTGTTTTAGTTTTTATTGGCAGTTTAGCGGAACAAAGGACGGCTGTTGATTCTTTTTATTAGGCGGACCCAAGGACTGGCAATTATTTACACTAATCAGGCAGTCGCCTTTCAAGGTGTTGTCCTTCCGACGAGATATATCCTCACATGCAACCCTTGGATACAATTTTTCCGCCTTTGTCTCGTCTTGTTGCGTATTTTGACAATGTGCCTACAGACTCCTTTGTGTGCTCCCATTGTCCTTCGAAGGTTTTTCTCCTGGGCCCATAAAATTCGCAACAAAGTCAATTTCGAAAGATTTTCGTAGAGCTCTCCTTTGTGGATTCTAGGTAGCGAAAAAGTGTGTTTCTGTAAAATAATTCGTTATGGTTATCCTATTGCTTCTTGGGAGGCTGCGCCGCAGATTTTCTATGGTTTGTTGATATCCCGTTTTGGGAAATGAAATTGTCGGTTATCCTTATTTGCGGAACGAAAGGGGATTTTGGAAAACAGTGAAGATTACTTTGAATCTTAGTACTAAAAAAATATTTCTTGGGGAAATAATATTTTTAATTTAATGACTGATGAACATTTTTAAAGGTAACTAAGTATTACATTTACCTTGCCTCCTTTTAAGTTAAATTTACTTCTCTACTGAAGCTTTTATAGTAAAAAAACCTAAAATGATGTTTTATTTCCCTCAAATTATAAACAAAGAATTGATTTATCCCCCTAACAACAATCAGAAGCATAGTCCCTTTCTTATTTATGATGATTACAAAGATTA
Source organism: Drosophila seguyi (assembly GCA_008042675.1). NCBI lineage: Eukaryota > Metazoa > Arthropoda > Insecta > Diptera > Drosophilidae > Drosophila > Drosophila seguyi. The sequence goes on along the minus strand of VNJU01007238.1, from coordinate 62,786 downwards.
CATTCATCAGGCCTGAGACATTTCCCCTAGCTAGGTGCCTCCTCCTCCGAAGCACACACAATATTTAATTAAAAGCAAATGTTTTTGGTTGATTTTATGCCCGAAATAAACTTGAGCGCCAAACCTAAGCAAATAACAACATTGCAATGGCCATTTATCAACGGCGGCATGGGGCTAATCCTTTTTGGCCAACTAACTTGCACCGTATATCATGTTTTATGGGCCGGCTAAGCAACTGACGCTAAGCTTTTACATGGAATGCCGGGGTGACTCTGGGTCCTGGCTTCTGGGTTCCCAGCTCTCAGCTCCCTGTTCTCTGGCTCCTGTGTAAATAACTCATCGATGCGTGTTGGGCAACTGTTACCGAGTATTTTACACCCAGGCCCCAAGTCGTTATGTTATGTCTACAGACAAATTGCCATAACCATAATGGCAAGCGGCCTGCTGAGGGGATACTTCTTCTCCTGTGACCCCATAAAATGATGATTTCATAGACATTTACCAAGCGTATATGAAAAAATAATAGTAGTAGTAGGAGTAGTAGTAGTAATAATAATAATAATACAACATAATAATCGTAACCATAATTGTTATATTGATGGAATGTTACGACATGACACTGTCTACGCACTTTTTCTGGTTTATGGCTTATGCGAAATGGAACTTTCAATATTCCCAGGCTACTTCCTTCCACCCAATGTCTGGTCTGGCTCACATCGTAAAGAAAACAAACGTAATAATTATGCTAAAAATTATATGGCACTTCTCACCCCAAAGTCCAGCTCCTTTGTTTGCCAGCCGCTAATCTTCAGATTTATATGCAGGGAAGTTGTTCAATAAAATCGTCTAAACCAGATCATAAACAAGGATATTTTATGCTCAGAACCCTGCCCATATTCGTCAGTCCAGAGGATTAAATGCTGCGTATGACGAACTGACCACTGGACTTTACTACTGGCTAGAGGAATTCTCTTTTGTTTCTTGTCTTTTGCGTACTTTTAAGAAGAAATTGAGCGAAAAAAAATTGAGAAAACGAGAGTTGCTGTTTTATTTAGGGTCAGAGAAATATAATTTAATTGAAATAGTTGCGAAAAATAATATAAAATATTATAAAAGTGCAGCTTATAAGTTTGTAACGCATATATTATTATTAAGGCTAAGAAACTTAGACATATTCCCTTTTATTTATTAAACTACCTCCTTTCTTATATATTTATTTCTATATATTTTCTTTCTAATCACGAGTTTGTCCCCATTCCAGGACATGTGTTACTTTTCCTGATTGCTCTCAACTCATTAACTTTTCCTGCTTCACTCAATCCTATCAGAGATCTAGCAAAGTGCTCTGGTCATAATCGTGCTGCCAAAATATATCGGGTACTCATCAGGACCCATCATCGTCATCATCATCGGAAGCTCCTGCAAGATGCCAATCGAAAATAAACAGATACAGAGAGACAGAGCTCATCTTATAAACATGTCAAAAAGGACACTTAAGGCAAATGCGTTCAAATGATAATTACGCAAGACAAAGGCAAGATGAGGAACTCGCCCGAGACAGAGGGATAAAGCAGATGAAGTGGCAACAACTATTACAACGCACTTGGAACGGCAGGGATCCGATTCGGAATCCCAATCCGAATCCGCCTCGCTAGTTGTAGTAGTCCATGGAGGAGGCAATAACACTAAAAACTTACGACCAAGCCAACAACTTTGGGCGAAAAGAAATGCTGGCCAAAAACAAAAGCGCAAAACTTTCGCCCCCGCCAGAAAACATAAAGCCAACTGTAAGCATTCATGAGGATTTAAACGTTTATTTATAAGTGGAGTTTTGGGGGAGGCAGGACTCTTTGGATTGGTTCTGGGGGAGAGTTCCTGGCTTCATTGAATTGAATTGAGCCGAGGCTTGAACTCACTTCAAGTTGATAAAATCAATGGCTGCGTTGTTAGCCGATGATTACAACACTCTTCTGCGGCTTACAGTCTGCCCAGACACTTAATTAATATTATTTATCTGGACCTTGGCCATCTCTCATTTTTCCTATCTCTAAAGTGAAGTCTATTGCCCGTTCTTACGCAATTCGAGGGGCTTTCATATATCCATATCCCATAAACCATGCAGGAACACATTTGTTTGTCTTTCATTGCCTTCGGTATTTGCTTACTGGACTCTAATGCTCCTTGAAAGTAAGTAGATTAAGGGTATGATGGGTTAAGTATATGCCTCATTAATTATTTCTGTGATTAACTATAGAGAACTTAAGAGCTCCATTAATTGTACAGCCTTTATACAAGGCTTATAAAAATGTTTCTCTATAATATTATTTATTTCCTTAACTTACAAATTTATAAATAATCATAACATTCTTTCATTGTAAATTAAAGGTTCAAAAAAATATTCATTAAAATTAATTAAACCTCAATTTAAACCCTAACAACTACTACATACCCTTTCCCACATATATATTACTGAGTATCAGAAAGTTAATCCTGCCCTTACTGGGCTTCATTTCCATTCATTATCCCCCTTCCCAAGTCCTCGAATCCTAGCTGTGGCCCAAAAAGGATTCATCTCCCTTAATATCTAACTTTCCTACCCCCAAACCCTGCACTCTCCATATCTTTTTCCTTCGTGCAGTCAATTAACCCGAGGCCAAAAAGAGGTTGCCGAGTCCAATCTGTTGACTTGTTGTCTGCCGTTTCCCTTTCTTTTTTCCCATTTTAGGTTTGTATTTTGGGTAGAAAAATGGCAATTTCCTGTAACTTTTGTATGGGAATAAAAGTAAACATTAATCCATTTACAAGCTCTCTCTGCTCGGAGTCGTCCGTTGGCATGGCTTTCACTTAAGTGACGTGGTTTTAAAATTTACCAATTAAATTAAGTGCAACCGCAGGCGGCATGCGAATGAGCCACAGCTCAGCTGACATTCTGAATACTCATCTCGAAGCCCTCGGTTGTGCTCAACTATTCATAAACCGAGTCGACTTGATAGTTCGATGGTTGTCTGTCTTGTATGAGGATGGTGCACTGCGAAAAAAAACTATGGAGAATTCAAAAGGATATATATATAAGAAATATATAAAGACGAATATTTTCGATAGACACAATAGATTTAAATACTAGCTTCTTTTCTTATTGTTTTAATAAATAAAAGTTATTATTTATAAATAGTACTCTAATATTTCTTAATTATTTTCGTATCTCTTCTTAACTTTCCTTTGAGTGCATTAACTCGTGTCGTATGTGCTCTTGCAAGTTATTTGCCGCTTAATTTGATTTGCCTTTTGAAATTTTGAGTCCTTTCCGAAGAGTGGGATGCCAAGGGTTAAGTGGCGCGTCCTTTCTGTTCTGTCAGCAAGGAGTCATCGAGTCTCGGCTGTTGACTGCTGCTGCTGCTTTGTCACTTTGTGTGATTTATGAAATGTTGTGTAATTAACTATTTATGACTCGTTTTTGCCCTCTACAAAGTAAACGTTACCATGGCCCAAAGCTGTTGAGTCTTTCTCTGGGGGCGAGTTTATTTGTGTAGTGAAATGTATCTTGGCAAAAAAAAAACAGGAGTATGGGCTTAGGATATTTAATTTCAAGCCAGGATGTTAAGAATTAGGCAGTATTGTATTGTACCTTAATTTTAATTTAATTTTAATTTATTCAATCAAAATTAATAAATATTAAATATGTTTAAAGTTCTTAGTACCAACTTTTAGTTTTAATTTAAAGTCCTGAATTTCGCCATTCCCAAAAATTAATGAATTCCATTTCTCTTTTTGTATTAATTTGACATGCAGACCTGTCATCGTCTCGCCGTGTGTCCTCCTCGTCAAACTTTCACAAATAAAAAATGCCAACTCTACTTAATTATTTACGGCAAACATTTTATTACATTTTTAGTAATTTAACCGGCAGTCGTATCCATTTCTTTTTATTTCTTTTTTCACCATTTTATAATTTTGGTTTCCTTCTCATTTCGTGTGTGTGAGTTTTTTGTTAATTTTTTTCGTTCGTTTGTCACATTTAATTGAATTTATGTAGTTTCATTGTCTGCCGGCCAGTGCATACAACATTTTCGCATTAATTTTTATGTTTTCAAATAAACGAATATTTTTTTTTGTTGTGGCAGACTGCCCCTGTTTGTGGTTTCTCCCGCGCACCGCCGCAGGCCAATCAGAAGTTGAACTGTCAAATTATGCAAATAATTTTCCACAGTCACGCAGGCGGCTCTCTTATCGTATCCCAGCAATCGTGGACTCTCACTTTAATTGTCTCTAATTTGGTTAGTGGATACGAAAAAAAAGGGAAATCCACGGGACCACCACCTGTGTTTTTCTCAAGGCGTGCTGCTAATTGGCTCGGAAAATCGACGCGACGGCCGAAAAACCCCTGGACATCAAAGGCAGGACTGCAGGCTTCAGGCTCTTCCTTCAGTTTTGTCACCCTGTTTCCATTCGTCGCCTGTCTCTATAAAAATATTTTCATTGCATTTTTGGGTGTGTCTCTGTTATTGTTGCCCTGTTTTGTTAGCAAAGTGCAGGCAGTGGCGATGCACAGAAACAAAATATTCGAATTTGTAATAAGGTTTAAGTAATTATATATTTATATTTTTTATTTAATATTCTATTTGATGGTTTATACTTTCAAAACCAAATATACTTGTTATTTAATTATCTATAAATATATTAAATATACAAAAATATTACATCCATGTCATAAGCAAAAGATGACGACCTTAAAAAATGTATTAAAATATTTTTTGTTCAGGAAATTAGGGAGCTTGTTCTATCATTTTCTATATTTATTTATAGTCGTTTTATATTAATGAAAACTTTTACATACTCCCTTTAAAAATATTTTTTAAATTTAATACAGACTTTATTTTCTGTGTAAGGTCAGTGGGATTAGTTGATATATTCCATCGTTTGTTGTTATTGCCGCAGTTTATGATGCGTATAGGGAACTCTGCCCTACACTTGCCAGCTCATATTTTGCGGCTGACATTTATGGTGGGAAGTGATGCCAGCCCCGGGGCTTAGTGGAATGTCGGGTTCCAGGGTTTGAGCCAAATTCCGGCTTAAGTTTATTTGGGAGTTTTGCATTTGGTCAGGTGTTTAATTAGTCCAGTGAAAGTTGGAATGAGTGAAATGGTGAAAAACTGTCGTACTAAATTTAAATAAAAAAATAAAAAAAGGCTCTAAAAATTAATTAATAATAAATATAATAAAATAATATAATAAAATTATATTTACAAAGAGCCATGTGTCTTAAATATCAAAGCCAAATAGAGGCAGGAGTTTAACGAATATATAATTTTATTTTCGCTTAATTTTATTTTATAATTTTTAAAATATTTTTTCTAGCTCTCTTTATATTTATATGATCTGAAATATATATATTTTTTGATCCTATGACTCCACCATTTCAATATTTCTATACCCTTAACCCTCTCCTGCCTACCAGCTTGCTGCGAAAAATAAAGTAACCCAAAAAGTTTCCCAAAAAACCGTGACTCAGCAGCAGAGAAAGTAAAAAAAAAATCATAAATAACACATCACGGAATAAACAAATACAATAGAGGAGAAAAAATGCTCGGACAGGACATCATCAGGCTAAAAAACTATGAATATTCATAAAATTATTGAACAATAGAAATTGATGATGTGTTGTCAAATGGCACACACACACATACAGAAATATTTCGCTTTGATTGATGATATCTAATGACAAGGAGAAAAATTCCTGCGAATATATTTCGCCTTCTTGCCAAAAGTCACGGAAATACATCCAAATATGTGAAGCGCAACTAAAGGGGGAAAATATAGCCAAAGTCCAGACAGTCATACATCAAAATCATCGCGAAAAACACACCCTCCCCATATATGTATGTGGAATGCCTCTAAAATAACCCCTTCCTCTGCGAGTGACTTCAACCCACGCAAAAATAGATAAAAAAGAAGAATAAAAATTCGAAAGGAGGATGCTACCCTGCTGGCAATCAAAGGACATGAAATATGATCGATGAGCGGCTACTGTGGCCCTCCGTCTGGGGTTTTCAGTTCAATCCTCCCGCTGTGACTGTCCACAAAATGGCACAATTAACGTGGCACATCCTTTCAGCCAAATTTCGGCCTGGACAACAATTGTTGAACACGGTAAATAAATGTCAGAGCTCTGCCAGCGCCTGCCTCTCTCCCTCGCCTCGTCGATAACATAATGACATTTTCGTATCATTTTTCAAATTGTAAAAAAAAGGAAAATTCGATTTTTTTCTGTTTTGTTGGAAACCAAAATTGAAATTGTTTTGTCAGTATGGTGGTTGGAGAGTGTGTGGATCGAGTGTGTGCTGTGTATGTACTTTCGCAGCTGGATACCGTCAAACATATTGGAGTTTTAATTATGATTTTTTATTGGTTTTTCCCTTTGCGCTTAGTGTGTTGGTCAAACAATTGTAAAATGATATTTTCCTTTGACAACCCTTTGTAACGAGTTTTTAAAATGTCTCTCCAGTTCGGCCGGTTCGATCGGATTATCACAAGTGTCAATCGCAAAGGGGGCGATAGTAGTATATAGTGTGTAGTTCCTGTTGCCCTTTTGTTGGGTATTATGGCGGCACTAAATGGTTTTTTGATCTATGAGGGGTCAAGTCTCTGTTTGGACCGATAATATTGATAGAGTTTTTATGAGAAGTGTAGAGGCGCGAACGATTATTGAGATAACCCCTGCTGGGGCCAGTTGAAAACGTGGATATAATTATGGGAATTAAATGGGATCAGTTATTGAGCGGTGAAAGGGATCAGCTTATGAGCTGGGTGAAAACATTTAATTTTTTTAGGGAATTTTTATTTCAGCTGCTTTTTAAAAAAGTAAACTGCAAGAAATCTAAGTAAAGTTAAAATAAAATATTTATATTCATTTATAAATTACATTTATATGCATTTTAGTTAAAATATTTTACACAAGAACATTTTTGTAGCTTATAAAATAATTTATTATATTTTAAAAATATTTTTCTTCCTCAATTTAAAACTAATTCAATATTTGTTGTCCTTTTGTCAGCATTGGTAATTTTCCTAACCCATTCAAAGGACGTTCCCTTGTCAGTTTTGCCTTGCATTTCCGCTAGAAAAATGCTTAATACGTGTCCGTTTCTGGCAGCTATTCACAATTACAGTAATTTTCCCTTTTTGGCCAAGGGTTTGCAAATTATTCAGCCGCCTACGTGTGCGGTTGCAACCGCCACTTAAATTGTCACACGTGCAGGCGGGTGTGCGGCAATTATAAAGTCATCTTGACATAATCAAAAGTGACAATTACAGCCATTGAACAGGAAGACGAACCGACTAACCGACCGACCCCCCAATGATTATGCGGTGGCAGTGACGGCAAAAAAGTCAATGTATGTGATATTGGTAATATCTGGTTTCGACTGACAGAATTACGAGGCGGCGGGAGAGTCACGCGTCATTAGGTAGGGCCCGTTTCTAGGCCTTCGCCCCTTGCCAGGTGACAATCAACCTAATAACAGTTATTTGGGGGAAATTCAAAGAGTTTTCCAATAGGACATTAAGAAGAGGGTTCGAAATAGCAAAGAAAAATTCTTATTTATAAAGAATTTAATCCTAAGAAAAAGCATAATATATTTTTAAAGATCTCCAAGGTTATTTCAATTTTTAAAATATAATTTTTCATAAGTAATGGTTAAAAAAACCAAAGAAAAATGTTAAAGTACTTCAAGGCATTAGAAAATTGTATATATATTTTTAAAATACTATGTTCCAAACCTAAGACTAGAAATTCTCAATAAAAAATATACACTTTAGTAAGCAACCTTTCCATCAACCTTTCCCAACCTATCGATCTTCTTCTCTATGTTCTACCTGCTAAGTGTTTGGATAACTCCCGGTCATAGATGATGGATGGATGAGCTGGGAAAACGCTCCGACACTAATCCAATCGGCATCACCAACAACTCAGTACATATAAAAATGATATGCAAATTTATGTAAGCCTCAACTAAACGTTAATTTCGGTAAGCGGCTGGGCAAACAGAAGCTGCCGGGGGTAAAGACCTTTTCCCAGATGCAGTCAACATTGTAATACCTCAATAATCTTACAGGGACACACCTCTCTCACGCACAGCACACACAGAAGCTGAAAGGGAACTCCTTGCCCAACCTGACAGTTGTAAATCTCATTAAGGGGTTATTGACTCCCTGAAGCGGGCACAAGGATTAAGAGAGGGAGGAGAGTTACAGGACAAAGTAGGGAAGGAAGGGAACAACACAAGAAAAAAAAAAGAGTATTCTAACCCCATCTCGAGTCGGCTGAATTTTCTTTCTTTTTACGCTTCAATTAATACAAAAGTGTCTTCGTTCAACGGGACTCTTCGTATCTCTCCCTCTAAATAGGGAAAGAACTCTCTGACAGCACAATTGACAGGAGAGTTAACCTAAACCCTCGACAAATAAAAAGCTGGCAAGTCTAAGGCCTCCACAATTTATGCAAATTAATTTAGAAATGTCTCTCTGTCCACCCTCAAGTGTCAGCCAGATGATATACATCAAACGAAGGCGGAATCTGGGGAACGGGGGGATTCAGAGACTTTTGTAATTAAGAATGCATATCAAGTGGTAAGTAAATTCTTCTCATAAAACACAAAAAATGAGGTAAGTACTGCTGCAGGAATGTGAATGGGTTATCAGAGTGGGGAAAAAGTCAGGGAGTGGAAGGAAGTTCAAGAAAAATATAAAGCTTCAAGGTAATTTATTTGATCAAGAGAATAGATTGTCTTTAAGTGCTTGTAAGGAGTTATTATGAATAATTTAAGTAAGATGTTATTAAAAACTTAACAAGGATTTAAGTACACATTTAAACTAAACAATAAAATATGTTAAAATGCGAGGAAAGTAATTTTGCATCACAAAATTATTTTTAAGAAATAACATAACATTTTGTTAAGAGTTTAAACTCCCTGCTAAAAATTCCTCTTCAAAAATTATTTTGCAAATTTTATCAAAATCATTTAACTTATGCAAAACATACCCTTTAAGGCAGCAAAAATAATCCTCTCCCCAAACTTCTAAGACAGAAACCCCATCCTTTGAGTTGCAGACAAGCCCCCCAAGCAACCACAAAAGTTCAACCACAAAATAAAAACAGAACAGAAACCTGCAAATACCAAAGATGTTTACCTTTCAAGAGGAATCCCTGCCTGCACTTTACCGATTAAAAACAAAAGGGCAAACGGTCTTGGCCTCATCAGCAGTTGCAGTTGCAGTTCCCAGGCAGAAAGAAAGGATAACAGGTAACTTCAAAAAGGCACTGCAATGGCACGGCATCAAGGAAATCAACTTTCGCCGAATGCAAATAATGTAAAAGCATTCGCATCCTGAATCTCAATAAAGGGGCTTGGCTTCTACGCACTTTTTATTTTCGCAGTAACGCATAATGCGGTCAATGAACTGGGAAAGAGGCAAGACAAAAGCCGAGGTTCGGCCTGACTTTGCTGTTCTGTTGTCAACTGCAAAACGCTGTGAAGATGCAGGTTGGGGTTAAGGAAAGGCACTGAAAATAAAAACAAATTTACTTTAAATTCCTCAAAAAAGAAGGAACCCTCTAATCAAAAATAAAATCAGATGCTCAGGAACTTCTGGATTTAGTATATCAATTAGGGACTATTAAGGACGTTGATTTTTGTACAGAATCTGTTCTTTATAGAAGTCTTTATCATAATCTTTTTATACTTATTGTAATAACCTTAAAGGGTATTGTTACTAATTCTTAAAAAGTAAACTCTATTTCTAAATTTAATTTATTTCTTTTATTATTTTAAAAGACCAAGATTTCCTGAAATTTTCCTCAGTATACGCAGTAAGGACTACTCGCCTTTTTCTCCTCTTTATAATATTTTTTTTTTTTGCATTTGCAATTGCATGGCAAACCTCAACAGCTGCTAAAATGTGCGTATCAACCCCTGGTGCCCTACTAGGGTAAGTGTTAAAAACAAAAGGAGTAAACCCCTCTATAAAAAAATAAAACCCCTCCTTAAAACATTCACTCCCTTTTCTCGATGCTCACCTTCACATTCTGGTCGCCCACAAAAGGGGGAAATTATCATGTCATGTCATTGCGTGTCTTCTATTTGCATTCGAGTTTTTCCCCATTTTTTTGCATTTAAATTTTGTTCTAGGATAGAGCAGGCTAAGGGGACAGTGCGTAACATAACCCTATATCTTTCTTTATGAAAACAAAAATATAAGGTAAAACCTAACACAGACTAACTACATTTAAATCATCATAAAAAATATATATTTCGTATATTAAGTTACTTCCTGTCTTAAAGAAATTACATATATATACTTTAATGCAAACTTTTCATTACACCACCTTAAGTAAATATTAATTCATAACCCATTTTATAGTTTCTGCTACGCACTGTACAATATATTTTTGAATATATGTATATTGGGTAACATCTGCTTAAAAATAATTGCAAGTTTGCGAGAGATTTTAATGGTTTTGGCAGCGTGCCGCTCCCTCGGGAAATGTTTAAACTGTGCTAAAATATTATAGTTTATGGGGAATGTTGGTTTGCAATAAGTGGGTTCGAGTTGGACTAGTTGGTCTGCTCTAGGTCCCAGTCCCTCGGGGGGTGGTATACTACAGTGTGTCCCATGTGGCAGCATGTGGGCACTTATGCAAAATGTTGGCTTGTCATTGCAAACTTGTGTTTAATTAAAACGCTGCTAATATCAGTTAATTTCTTCTCATTAAATTGTGACACTTTATGTGTGCGGGGAATGGGAGCTGTGTTGGGAATATTAATGGGTTCATCGATACCTTCATCGGAATGGTGTGATGTGGAATAGAATAAAGTCATTAAAAAGTTAGTTTATACTATAATTAAATTTTATGACTATAAAGTTTGCCTTAAATGGGAAATATGCTAGAAAGTTTTCGGTTTCTAGCCCTTTAAATTGTAAGTTTCTTAAAGTACACACCTTAAACTTAAATTCTATAAAATTTATAATAAGAATAACCCTCACAATCAAATAGCAATAAAAACACTATAAAAACTCCACCTACCCTTGCCAACTCCTATATCAAATTAACGCTAATTAACAACCTTGGGGGGAGGGTTTTACCGACTGCTCATAATTTACTTCATTACAATTGTTGATGAAAACAATCGACGGTAATTCACAGTGAAAAAACGGGAACAAAATCTACATACAGAAAAACTACCCAAAAACTGCCAGGGGAACGGGGACAATTAAAGGCGACAACAAACAGCCCCGTTGACCCCGGAAGAAAAATAGAAAGCAGAGGGGGTGGCAAGCTAATGACAGTGATGCAAGTCCTGAAATCAAAAGGCATTATTCCTCCCGCACCGCGAGTGTTGATTAGATATATAGGGTACAGTTGCCTCATCCGTGAATTATGAACTCGGCAGAGTCGAGAGGGGTGGGTTTTCGGACACACCTGAAAGCCATATAACCTGCGAGTTGTGAGCTCCGAGGGTGCAACTGTACACGCATGTGGCTCATAAAAGATACATTTATAATGGCCAGCGGAGATACTTATGGGCCTGAGCAGTTATACATAACAATAATTCGGTAATTGCCAGACAATCGTAACATTTGTATACAGAGGGATACATTCATCCATAGTCCTTTGCGTGTTCATTTCAATTTCACTTTATGCGGGTGGGTGGATCACTTGGGTGGATATTCTATACTTGGGTGATATCCCCTCATGTGTGCGAGGAACAAGTGTTCCCGAATGTTATTTATGGCAATTATAAGCAATTTTTGAAGTTCTTGGCTGTCGTTAGTGAGTCCATGAATGATGTATTAAGGTTACGACTGGAACTCTAAACGAAACACGTGGCCCCAGACTTCAGGCGTAAATGTGTGAGGTTAATAGGACAGGAAATACTTTTGCGGTAGAAATAATAAGCTCACAAATAATTTAATAAATAATTAAATCGGAGAACTTAACTCTAAATCAGTTATAAAATATATTTTTTTCTTCACCAACTATTTCCCACAGTAAAAACCCTTTTATCCAATGACCAAGAACAATGTATATAAATCTATATAGAACCCATTAAATATATTATCCAAATCAAATCAGAAATTGACAAATTCCCCTTTTGGTATTACTTTCACCACGCTGCTTAACCTTGACAGAGGAAATTACTTACTTGCGACCCCTAAAACCCAACCACTTGAAATATTCTCATGACCTCGATATACACAAATTTCCCGATGGAATTACAAGGAAAATGTTTCGCAGCGATCGGGGATTTTCACACAGAAATTAGCAGGCAGTAAATGCAGTTTAACTTGCATTAGCACAGTGTGACATTTCATCAAGATCCGGCCAGGACAGAGACATATCCGAGGGGGTGACAGCCGAGATTGAGTCGCCACGCGCAATTAAACTTGCAACTCGCAAAGGAGTGTGACAAATTTCTACTGACAAGGACTCTTAAGGGGAATGCACTTAGAAAAAACACAGAAAAATATGTTACATTCACAAGAAAATTCAGATCTATAAATATAAGTTTGCTTAAGATACATATTTTAAGCTACAAACTATTTTTTCGATATTAAAAAACGTTTCAAGTTTGGCCTCATAAAAATTATAAAAATATATACTCCTAGAATAAGTGAAGTATCTTGAAAGATACATAATTTTTCTTTTAAAATTATTTTTCTACAAATATTTTTCTCAGGCCCACACACGGTAGCCCCGAAATCAACCAGCAGCCTAACCATTGAAGTGGCAAAACATGAGAGCAATCACGGATCGAGATGCAGACACGGATTCAGTTGGCGAGATGTAGATACAGATACAGATACCGCACGGGGCGGCAACAACACACACACAGAACCCAAATGCAGATACAAATACGGAGCGGGGCGTGAGAACGCCGAGCGAAAAAAAATAAAAGCGAAAGAAGTAAACGCGAATGAAGTGAGTAATTAACGCTGCATGCGGCGTCCTCGCGAGGGTCCTTCCATCTATTCATCCTGCGCCTGGTCACGCCGATTGACGGTGACATATGCGGGTCGCCGTTGTATCTGCATTTGTATCTGTATCTCTCAGTCGCCGCGGAAGTCCCGGCCAGGTACTGCCACTCGAGGCCCATTAGGGCAAGGGTGCGTACAATTTACATGAAGAAGAGCGAACCAAGGGGCACAGTGGTTTGGAAATTATAGGAAAAGTGTGAAGGAAAATATTTAAAATATGTATTAAGATAGAAAATATATTAAGTTAAGAAATATTTCATAAAATATAATATATAAAATATTTTATAAAACAAAACACAGTTTAAAAACTGACTTACTATAAGCCATTTATGTATTTATCAAGGATACTATTTATTATTTTAAGTTAAGTGGTAATATATCCTAAAATATATTGTTTATATTTTTATTATTATACTTCAAGTTTCAACTTTTTTTCTATACTCACACCACTGTTCACTTTTGAGTGCATAAAATTTATTTAATTGTTTCAACACGCACACCCAAAAATCCCCTCTGGAAGACGTCCCATTGAATCCATCTCTGACTGTCTCTGTTTGTTGTTGTTTTGGTTTGGCTTTTTGTCAGTTTCCTTTCTGTGGGAAAAGGCGTGTGAATCCCTTTTCCGGGTGTGGACTTTGGGTTTTGGGTCCTTAGGATCAGGACTAAACTCACACCCACCGAAGACCACCACCACCACCAACCACCGGCACGAAATTACCATCAAATGAACTTATCGCTGGCGAAACTATTTTACGCCACTTTCCCAAGTGGATTCTCGTGTTCGGGTTATCGCGTCCGAAGGTTTTGTCCGGTCCGTGCAACACGTGAGGACTGTACCAGCCTACTAGAGGGTACTTTGAGCCCTTCTCTCACCCCTCCGGGATGTCACAGTGCCGCTGTTGTCGTTTGACATATTGTCAACCAACGGCGGCTATCAACAATTACACGTGTCCCCCGTGTCCGGGTCGTGTCTTGCCGAAATTTGCATATTTTTCTAATTAATCGCATGAAATTTTCATATAATTTTCTCGGACTGATAAAATTTTCCCCTGCTTTAAATAATTAATAATTGTCGCGTGTCCCTCGCACCCGAGTTCGCGCCCGTGTTGTATAAATTAATGAATTCACTCTAAAATTTATGATTTGGGGAAAGTTTCTTATCGCCAGTTGGTTGGGTTTGTAATTCATGTTTATTTAGGATAGATTTTAGTTTGTTTTCATTTTGTTCGTTAACTATTTTAATTGCTTAATATTAATAAATGCTAATAATGCTTAAGCTAATTCCCAAAATTACCCTCGTTAAGCCACAACCCTCCATAAACCCACTAATCTCTTTAGAAAACCTGAATTCCATTGGAAGCGTAAAAATGTTAACTGAACACAAAAAAACTCGCATTGATCTGTCACAGAGCATTATTTTTCAATTAGATCTCGTACACTTCTCGTAAGCCCCGTGAATGAATCAACAAATATTTACATTATCCAAAAGATAAACATTTGCGCTGACGATCGATCGATCATCTCGATGAGGGCTCTTTCCCCTAGTTTCACACCTAAAAATTGTTGAGCTCGCATGGAGTGCAGGTTGGCCAGGTGTTTTCCGGGCGATTGAAACGGGGTTAAGTCATCAATAAGCCATGCCATGCCATGCCATCCAACCAACCAACCACCGTATACAAATGAGTCACTCCAGAAGCGATTGCGACGCAATTTAGTTTCAGTTTTCTCACAGTACTTACATAGTTTTGGGGGCAGAATTCCCTCTAACCTCCATCCTCCAAGTTTACATAACCCAAAAAACGAAACTGGAAAAGCGCTGAAAAGTTCCCACAGAGTTGAGAGTACTGTGGAGATGCCGATGCAGTTTTAATGATTTACAATAACAAAGCAACAATAGGAAGCCAGGATTTACGTTGATGCATTGCCAACAGGTGAGATTCAGGCTGAGGTTGAGGGGTAGCGATTTCAATTAAAAGTGACACAAAATTCTCTGACAATAGGGAAACAATTTCAAATTGCATGTGTGTCATGGGAAAGTTGTGGGACACTTCACATACACAAAGTGTGTGTATGGGAAGTCCTTTTGGAATCCTCTCGGCTACTGCGTCGCACTTGAAAATTTTTCGTTAAACACACTTGAGCGTGTTGAGGGTAGAGGCCACCCCAAAAAACTGTGTAAAGCCCTCAAGTGTTCCGCAGCTCATTCAAAAAAGTTTGCAGGTGTTCTCCCTGCTCGATACTTATATATATACACATTTTTTATTTCGGCTTTTTGTTATTCGTGTGTACTTGAACCAAAACACGGGTTCCTTAAAATGCCAATACATCGATGAGAAGAGGGTCATGCAAATATTTCTGCTGCCAGCAAGGATATGAGGAGAGTAAACAAGGATCCGGGGAGGGAATACCATTGAACAGGGGACTCTTAGATACAGTGGTTTAAGGATAATTAGTAAAATGGAGACAGAACAATTTAAACGAATAAAATCTGTAAAGAATAAATTATTTGTTGTTAGATAAAATACTTTTTATTTATGTACTTGTACTATACTTATTTCAGTTAAATTTTGTAAGTAATTTAATAAAATATCTTTAAACATTTTCTAATAAATAAAATCATGTTATATCACTGTTCTTAAGCTAAACAAGTTTATGAGTCACATCTTGAAAAAATACATATAATTTCAGGGTAAAGAAGCAAAACCTACAGCAACCTCAACAACATCTACATCTCCTATGGTAAAGCAAAAAAAACTTTCCCTATGCATTACACATTTATTAAACATTAAGGCAAATGAGTTCACTGCATTTAGGGGTTCGAGTTGAGTTTCCTTACAATGAGGATCGGCACGTTGATGTCCTTGATGATGACTATTGAACTTTTCAAAACATGATGAAGTGCTTCGTCTCTCGATTTGCTTATAAGCCAAAGCTAAAGCAACTGCATCAACCCCTACCTCCCTCTCAGCACAAGATGATGCTAAATGCAAACAATGGAAATCTTTTCCGTAACGGGACACGGACCCCAAGCGAAAAGGGCACCCCTCCAACTAATCACAAAGTGCATTTTCTGCTCGCGGCAGTTGGTAAACAGAGAGCGTTAATACAACAACAACAAAAAATGGTAGGGGTTAAGGAGGTAAAGCTGGGGGGAAGTGAAGTGAAATAAAAGTCCAGTTGAAGGTCCTTGCATACGATTTGAGCATTAGATACAGGAATGCAAAGTTAGCTATAAATAAGAGAAGGTTATATTTGAAGTCGATATTTTTAATAAGCTTCTGAAAATGCTAATAGCTATTTGATTAACTTATTTTTAATAATATTAAATAATTATTTAAAGGCTCTTTAACCAAGTCTTAAAAATATATTAAAATATTCAACACAGGCACTTTAATTCCTGGAATTCTTGGAACCTAAACGTCAGAATCCTAAATATGAGGGAGAAGAGAAAAAAATATTTGCATAATATATAAATCTTTAAAAGTATATACAAAATAAATTGAATTAAATAATACTAAAAAAATATATATATTTTTAATTATTATCAATTATTATTTTAACTTTGTATAGCCTTTTCTTTTGAAAAATAACCCTGTCAGCACTGATTAGGGAATATTTTTGTCGGTGCATTTACCTCACCCTCCCAATGAGCTACCCTATCGCTATTTCTCTCGCATTTTTTATGGAGTTTTCAGTTTGCTTTTCAAGAAGAAACAGCAGCCGGAACAACAGCAAATACTACAAATAATCATAATAATAAAATGCCAAGTTGTACATTTTGCCGTTACCAGAGTTCTAGCACCTCTACCATCTCTCTCTACACTCGGACTTCTGTGATGAGTCATTTCGCTGCAGCTTGCGTGGGGGCACAAAGGGGTTAATGCACTGCATTCAATGGTGGAAAAAATAGAAGAGTCCTTGGCAATAAATATAAAAATCTTTAGCCATTTATTGTTCCTGCTTTTGCTGGGGTATTTCTTTTTTCCTGGACTTTTCTAAGGGAATGTTTGAAGGAAGAACCGATAATAGATCATAGATTTTAATCTTAAAAATTAATATATTTATAAATAAATTCTTTTAGGAAGTGGGAAAAATCAACCAAACTTTACTCATCCCTGATCCGACCACTTTCCTACATAAAACCATTATCATGGCCAAAGGACAATTGAAGTTCCTGTGCCGCCCACACAATAATCGTTCCCCCTTCCTCCTGACCCACCATCAACATATATTTCGTAACACCCACAGTGGACCACTTACCAAGTGTTGGCAGTCCGGCAAACAATCGCAATCATAATAACTGTGGCAACAGCACAGGAACACACACTTTTATGGCCCACAGCCCACGGAGAGCCGAGCAAGGAGATTACAAATGATTTGAATAAATTTGCAATAAAAAAAAGAGAACAGTGTATTCTATTTTCTAGCTGGAATTGTGCCGACAATAAAACAATTTTGTATGGCAAAAGCCGAGGCAATTGTCCGGCTTCCCTGATTTGAAGTTTAAAGGGAATTTCCTGGCCAGCAGCCGAGAGGCTATAATAACATTGTGGTTAAAATGTTGCAACAGCAGTGGGAACAGGCCATTACAAGTGTCAAAGCAGCAATTTATTGTTTGTAATCATGTGTATCTATAATTGTGTCTGGCGGTGTGCGTGTGTCTGAGGGGGGTTTAAGCAGTTAATCATATAAATATGGCGACGTCGGGCGTCGTTTGGCGCTTATTATTTTTGCCTCGGCTGCGATAACATGGCTTCCCAGCAACTTAAACATTTAGTGGGACAGTGCGTTACAAAAACATAGAACTATGTTTAAGTATATATTAAAAAAATTAAAAATAAATAAAAAAATAATTTTAATCACTTTCTTCGATATTTAAATTATTTTTAGCTAGAATAATAGAACTGTCAAACAGTGAGCTAGAAATTAGATTAGTTCTCAAAATATCCTCACTAAATTCCACAATAAAAATACTTATAAAATTATTATTATTATTTCTTTAATAATAATCTCCCTATGACTCGCACTGTCTTTGCCCTAAAACTTGTATTTTAACACTCTCTCTGGAGAGATAGAGATGTGTTTCGCATGCCAAAAACCAAAGCTAAAACCACAAAGTCATAAAATTACTTTCGCGCATTATAAATTTATAGTTTACTTTGGTTTCAAAGTTCAGGGTGTGAGTTTCTGGCACTCAAGCGTAAAAATTTATTATGCTTATGGTTGAGATGATCGGAAAGTATGAGGGTTAAATAGGGCGGGGACTTAGACACGACTGGGACTACGACTTTGTTGCTATTGCCACAGCAGATGCTGTTCGTTAGCCATCGCGGACATAAGTCATTTATATTGTTACAAATTGTACGCGATTTGCCGTCGTCCTTAAGACATAACACTTGCACCAGATTGGACGTTGTCGGCTAAGACTAAATGCCTTTTGTCTTCACTTTTGAACTTTGCCAGCTTGGCCCCGGGGGTTAAATGGCATCTTTAAGATGGCCAATCGTGGGGGAAGATTTAAGGGATAGCAAAAGAATAATTAATGGTTTAAAATATAAGGAAAATGTAATAAAAATATCTGAGGTACAAAAAATATTTTACTTTCAAAAAATATATATATTTGTTGGGTAAGTATTTTTAAATTTAATAAAAACCATTTTTCATTTCCTTTTGATTAATCGAAAATAATTTATAAAAGATATCAAAAGCAAGCGAAACTAAAAAGCAACAAGAATGGCTTCACCTTTCCTCATTTCCCTGCCATTTCCATCTCTGCCCTCACCCCAATCCAAACTGTTTGCCATTTACCAAAGTGCAAGGAGATATATGTATATACATCAAGGGGGGCAACAACAGTGGCTACAACCCCAGGATAGACAGTCACAGCCACAGCCACAGCTACAGATACAGTTGCAGATACAGATACAAATAATCGAGAAGAAGCAAAAAACGTGGCAGGAAATGCGGGCTTGCTCATTATTTGCGCTGAGTGCGGCGGCGACGACGACATCGAGTACTTTGCATAAATTTCAAATCTTGTCGGGTAAAAGGAGAGCCAGGAGCTGGAGTTGGGGACTGAAAAGTTGAGCCGAGCAAAGGATCCAGGGAAATATCAGAAGCAGATGACAGCCGCACACAAAAGGACATCGATGGCTAACACAGCTGCAAATGTAATGGAAATTGAAGGACTCCCCTACCCACAGCACCCAGAGATCCCTGTTTCCTGCACCTTGGCTTCGTGTCAAGTGCGGCGGCGATGATGCCAGAGAAGTATCTGAATAAAAAAATAATGCAATGATACGGAAAAATTAAAAACATTAAAGCCAGAGAGTGGGGGGAGGTTGGCTATGCCATGACAGGGAGGATGTTTAATAGTTACCAAACAACGAAGATGGAAACACTCTACTTTATTTAGAGAGAAATTTGTGTGAGATATAATTTATAAGAAATATTTTATAAGGAAATATTTGAACAAGTTGGGGAACTAAGTTAGCGTTGACTATATATTTTTACTTATATTTTTAAAATGTTTGTAAAGAGTCTTTTTGTATAATATTTTAAATGTAATGCCTTGAGTTTTATATAAAAATATCCATATAAAATGTTTGAAAATGTTTTTAAACTAAATATTAAAATACATCAACCTTTTTCTAGGGCACAAGTAATAAGGAAATCTCGAATAGGCGGCAACCTCAGTTCTAATGACACGACCACAGACCAGTTCAAGTTGCCTGGGCTCAGACCAAGGCTCAAATTTATGGCTGCAATTATGGGCCTGGGTCTTGGCAGCGTCAGCAATAATTGTGCTTGAAATTTGCATACAACAAAATGTTAAGTAGTTGATAGAAAAAAAGAAAGATTTTCCCCTCTGCTCTTAACATTTTTTCTTCATTTTTTAAATCCAAATCAAAGCTGGTCATACACACCCAGTTGTGGTCTGTCCTTGGCATTGCTCTTCGCTTCAGTCTCAATTGACGTGTAATCCTGCCTCGTCCTTGGCATTTTGCGTGCAGCCAGCCACCAAGGACAGAACGATAATGCTCTCATTTTTGCTCCCCTCCAATCGCTGGATGTCAAAGTCAAGGCGAAAAGAGCGCGTGTAAGGACCTCAAGGACTCCTGCTGACACTTGGCTTAGCACAGCGGAATATTGATTTAGTTTTTGTGATTTTCCCTCGCATTTTCCTCTTTCTATGGAAGTGCTTTTTTTCTCTGATATTTAATTAGCGTTGGCAAAGTGTTTGAATTGAAATAGTAGCTGATAGTGGTGTGGGTTGGGGGAAAATGTAATGGATAGTAGACAGAGTTGTGGAAAAGACCATGTGTCATGGATAATTAAATAGTGAAAGGGCATGTTACAGTTTGGTTGCAAGATTTAAAGATTTAGTTGAAATAAACAATAGAATATAATAACGAAGACTCAATTTCAGTCTGTAATTGTATTTAAGAAATTTCTAAATTTTGTTGCTTAATTTATTTTCTTTCGAATCACTTTAATCAAGTCAAAACAGTATTTTAATTTTAAAAAGACCTTGACAAAGACCGCATTTTAAAATCCAAATAAACCCCAATCGCTTTCCCCTGAAATTTAATCAGCTAAACCCATTCACTAACTGGTTGAGCATTTAATTTCCACCTCAAACCAAATACTCCGATTGATTTGTCTTCGTCTTTGCCAACGGGCAGCAGCTGCATACCAAACAGGCGGGTTTTCTTATTTTAATTTGGTTAGAAAACTTTTTGGCCCGGCCAAGAGAGGATGCAGACGGATCTTAAATTAGATACCGGACATCCACAATTGAATGACCAAGCAGGCGGCGTCTTTGCTGCTTCTCTGCACTTTTCTAATTTTCCTTCTTAAGCGAACAGGAAATTTCCCACTCGGGACAATAAAACTTTTCTTTCTCTCTCTCAAGCTTTTCCCAAGCTGCAACCGAATGCAATAAAAGAAAACTTATCTTTTGTATATATTCGTATATAAATTTGTGGTATGCCACAGGATTTTTTGGAGGAAAGGCAGGGACAAGAAAAGAAAACTTTATGTTGGCTGAGCTGATAAATTCTTGCTTGCCGTCTCGGACTTGATAAAAAGGCTGCCTCCTTTTAAGACATTCAATTGAACAAATTCCGAGGCGAAGTTCCTTGAGTCTCTCCGCTCCTCCGACTGCTGCATAAATTGCATATAATTGCTTTGCTTCCTCGTAGATTTATGCGCACATCCTTTGGTCCATGTCTCTCTTTGGTGAAATGATAAAAATTTTATTAAAACAAAAGCTGCACAAATATCTTTTGCTCAGCTGCCCGCTGTGAATTGCACAGAGATAAATTTATTTAAAAACCCTAATCAATTTATTAAATGGTAAAATAATTATTATAAAATATTTAGGGGAATATATAATTGAGCTTGAATTTATACTTTCTCTCTCTTTGATGTTTAATATATTCCCTTAAAGCTTAAATCTATTTTCAAAGTGTAAAACTCTCCTTTTGCTGGATCTCTTATATGCTCCTTTATATGGCATAATTAGATTTGATGTCCCGCGGTTCATTTGGTCCTGCAACTCCTCCATCTCACTGCCATTTGGCTCAGATGGCTTCGCTTTCATTCACACTTTGGTAATCCGCTTTTGCCTTGGATATTTTTATGACTTAATACGTTTTATTTCATTGCAGACAGAGACTGGACGACTGTGGAAATAAATCTTGTGTGTGCCAGCGTCATCACCAATTCAAATGTCCTTTCGCTTGACCAGAGCTCAACTCGGTTCACTTCGTACCGCCCATGGGGTTCCATGTCCTGCGACATTTGTTGCCGCTTCTTTTTCCCTCCTTGGCCTTGTTTCGGTTTATTATTGACCAGTTTGGCTTGGATTATTATTACACTCACACAATGCTGACAGTTGGCCATTGATTTATTAGCCTTCTTTGGCATTTTCATTCACTGTTTGTGGTCTGACTGCAGTCAGCGTCTTTGTAGCTCAGTTGGTTGTCCTTTACGGCGGGGGATTTTCAGTTCTTCTTTCCTGCAAAGTCCCTGTGATTAAGGCATTGGACAATTGGCGAAGGGTCGAGCGACTGCATAATGAATAAAGTGGCAGTATTCCATCGTGGGATATATATGGGAATTTGTCATGAAATTGTAGCGAAGCGTAATTGTCTTAAAGGTTATCTGATTATCTAGGGGTAAATGCCCTTCAGATTGTTGAAATTTAATTGATTAAGATATTAATTGAATTAATATTATTATACCGAAAAATATATATTATTTTTAAAGGTATTTGTTAATTAAGTAGGAAATCTTCAGCTGAACATCTACTTGCTTTGCAGACCACCTCCGAGTTCCCTTTTTATTTGGTTTCTCCAAACAAAATACAATAAATAAATGCACATTCAAATTAAAGGAAAACCTTTAGCTTAATAAAAGTGCTAGTTACATTCCTCCTGCTCTTCCAAATGAGCTATCTAACCAGATGCCGTGGAAATTGCAAAAGTTGCAGACGCACGGGGCGAAAAACAGACGCCAGCGCAGTTAAAAGCAACAATAAAAACCGTTTGCAATGTTTGAGATAAAAATTAAAAGACGACGTCATTTAGTCTGAGTCTCACTTTACCAGCTTCCACAGATATATCCCCTGGATACCCCGAGAGAGAGATCTGGATGCGATGGTCGCGTGTGTGCTGCCCTTAAATGGCACACAAAATAGACATCAAAACCTACAGCGGTTGCGATACGGTTTCAGTAGTCCAACCTTTAGAGCTGTTCCCCCAAACCGAAAGCTGCCCAAAACCCCACTAGGTTGGTCCACAACACGTTGATGAGGTGTGTGCACTGCGAGGAAAATTGGAACCCATTTTGAAGGTAAAATAAGTAATTGGGTGTGTATTTCATTTTTCGAACTAATTTTTGTCTTGATTGATGAATAAGAAAAATAATTCTAAGGCAAAAGATTGGATGTCTAAGGTGTTAACAAAAACTTAAACTATTTGGACTTATATTAATTTAAAATGCGGTTATTTTTTCAATTTTCCAAGCAAAATATATTAATAAATAAATTAAAATAAGTAAATAATTTATTTTCAAGATAATATATTTCCTATCATTTAAGGAAGTATATTTACCTCAACAAAATGTTTCTAAATAATATTTATTTTCTAAAGAATCTTAAAAATATTGTATATTATTTTTTCCTGGCTTCCTTTTATTTTTCTCAATGTCCCAATCGCTTGTGTGTCCATGATCCTGGCCAGGATTTTGTTTAATTTTATTTGCTCAAAGCTAAATGTAACTTTTATTGTTTTCGGTTTCGGTTTTGGACTTTCGGCTAGGAAGTTCATTCCTTATGGTTGAGGGGAAAGGAGTCTGAGGGGCAAAAGTCTCCCGTCTGCGGGGAGAGTGTCATAAATTCGATTTCTGTAGCATAATTTAAGTCGCTTTGGCATTGATGGCTCCTGCTGATTAGATTGAAGCACGGCACGACACGGCACAGAAGCGTTTTAATTGTTCCATTCGGGGGCATTCAACGTCACCTCATCAGCAGCATTTACACGTAATGGCCTCGTTAAACTGACTTTTGGACTGATGAAATCCTGACAGATCCAGATCCCTGGACAGCTTCTAACTTTGGGCGCCCATTAACTTGCGTTTAATTGTCTGCACTTTTACGAGAAGTGGCGAGGTACAGCCAAGGACTGGAATAATCGTCGCCTGTCCAGGACTCATGTGGCCAAGGAAAATGCCTTCTCTTATCTGGTTTTTGCACAGTCACATTTATGTCCAAGGGCCAAGAAGTTACTGGCTGTAAAACGAAACGAAATGCATTCAAACACCTTTGGAAAATGTGGGGGTAATGGTCTGGGATGAGGTGTAAGGAGGTGGAGATGGTATTGGATTGTAATATTAAGTTTGAAATACTTCATAAAGATGAGAAATGATTCATTATAATATAAGCCTAGTTAATATTCCCTTTTAGAACTTACAAAAATCTCAAATTTATAGATAGCATAGTTATTCATACCATTTTCCAAATGAATTGTCAAGTTTCCCTTATATAAATTCCCAATATGTCATTCAATAACCTTTAAATCACCCATAAATAAATCCTTTTCCCCTGATAACTTATTACTCATTTATTTTTACAATGAAAATAAATTTCAACGATAAGAAAGAACACCTATAAATAAGTGGAAAAGAGTTAAAAAAAAACACACACACACTTATAAATAAAATCAAGATTTATCGAATGTTGGACAAGTTACACCCGCATTATATGCGTAGTATCTTGGACCATTAAAAATAATTGCAACAATATATATTGCCTCATTGTGGACATTGAATCTGAATAAAGATCAATTCCTGTGTCCAAAGCAATAACTTTTACAGCGACACTGCAGTTAAATCATAAGCCGACCCCCAATGCCCACTCCCTGATTTTCCCCTTCCCGGGGATTTCTCCTCCCTTTCCCAGCAGTTGAAAAACCTGCCCAAGTTCGCTTCGTGACCAGCAAAGTAATGCCCAGATTTGAGTATTTCCATTCGGAAAGTAACAAAAGAAGCCGCCCAGCAGAAGCAGCAGCAGTACTTTTATGACTGACTGAGCGACATGCAACAAAATTGAATTTTATGAATGGGTATTTATGAATTTTATTCTCCGTAAGTTGTAAAAAAAGCTCTTAGTTCTTAGTTATTTTTTCGGGGTGGTGGATAAGTCCGAAGGCGACTCCAATGACAAGTCAAATTCCATGAAGGAAATTGAACATGACAACTGTGAGGAAACTTGTTCTGCAAAGAGATCCCTCCCTAATATCCGAAACAGTGGAGAAAAACTTTATAAATATGTAGAAAATATAAATATAAATCACATAGAGCTTTTCCTATTTTAAATATATTCTTAGTAAAATTTGCCTAAGCATTGTAAATTTTATAAAACATTATCTCGTAATTTTTCTTGACTTTATTCAAGATTTAATTTTATAAAATTGTATATTAATAGGTTCAAGGATACAAATTATTCTATTTACCCCACTGTTGCCTTGTTCCATTTAAATCCATCCAGCTATTAAAAAGCGCCAAAATCGCGACGACATCTTTTCAATTCATTTCAAAAAGTTTCCCATTTCCAGTACCTTCTCTTATTTAACTGCAAGGCAAGCGCACACAATCGTAAGAAATGCTTTTATATCAACCGAGAATATAATCCGGCACACAACAATTTTTAAGACCTATTCGCCTAACGCTCGAAATTAATTTCGCTAACAATCGAAATGAATGTCAGATGAGGTGGGGACATCCTCCTCGAAAGCTCAATGAAGCGCTTAACCATTAAAATCAATCAAAGCAAATTTATTAGGCAGCGGCTACATTGTCCCAGAGACAGCTACGAGTTTTTATTAGAAACACAAGTATGCACCATAAAAGCCCCGAAACGGGGCAATGAAAAACCAAATCAGCCAAAAGCGATCCCAAAAAATTATGACCCATCCAATAAGGGGGAAAAAACTGTCAAAAGATAAACCAAAAACCCCTTGAACCTGGAGATGGCGGACAATTGTAGCGAATGGTCAACTCGAATTCATACTTTAATGTTCTCCAAAAAGCCCGACTATTAAAAGTTAGCTTTGGCATTCATTGGGATTCATATTTCTCCTCTAACGAAAATCTTTTTTAAGTGTGGTAATTAAAATTCATTTGTCATACTTTGTAGACTGCCAACAATAGTTTTTGTTGGTTTATGAGAAGATTAAAATCAATTTAGCATTCAGTTTTGACATCATTATGCTTATGGGTACTTGAGATACTTTGTAGATTGAGTGATTTATCTGGGGGAGATGTATATTTGAAGTTTTAAGAAAGAGTTGTTATTAAAATACGTTTCCTAATACTTTATAGGTAGCATTAAAGACTTCCTAATCATTTTGCTTGGTGTAAACAACTCAATTTCAGAGAACTAAAGTAATTGAAACCGATACAAACCAAATGTTGCCGCTGCATCAATTTATTTGCACATTACTCAAATAACTCTCAACAAATCCTGAACTTTCTCTACCCCCCAAAAAAATAGTTCCTTGAGTATTCTTTGCATTTTTTGCGGAGAACAAATTCATCAGGAAAGTTTAGTTGTTTGCGAACAAATGTTGCCAACAAGCGAGATACAAAGATACAAAGGACTCGGGACTGCGTCTGCATTGCCAATTTTTTTCTCTCTCTCTCTGGCCTGCCTCACTATTTGAATATTTTTTCCCCGTGACTTTTCATTAGCGCCAACTGTTCCAGAGAAAAATAAGAAAAATATGCAAATTTGTTTTTGGCAAAGTCACGATCTTGGGCTAACAATTTGCTGATTACGCGACAGGAAGCCAGTAGCAGCCGCCGCGGCAGGATGAGGAATTTTTGTCATTTTCGCAAACGCATTGATAAAATGATTGATTACCCGCAGCCGTCAACGACCCTCTCACTCTCTGTGTCCTTTGCGAAAATGCCAACATTTTGCAATCAAATTAACTCTTTAGACGCTTAAGCTGGAAAAAAAAGGAATTTATCAAAAATTGTAAATTGCCAAAACCATTAAAATTATTAAAATCATGCCTGGTCTGGTCTGGTCTGTTCCAAGGGGTAGCTGGCCAGAAAAAAAACAGGGCGTGTCCTTTGAAATTTATCAACTCGCTGCGGCAATGATATGCAAAATCGTATCCGCTTTTGGCTTGGCCTTTTTTTTTGGCTGCGCATTTGCCGATTGAAGGGATTATTGACAAAATATGCGTATTTCTCTGCTCAATTGAGTTCCTATTTTTTGCAGGTCGTAAAAAGGAGCTTTTCGAAATGGTAAAAAAACATCGAAAGGATACTTTGTTGAGGGAAAGAGAAGTGATTATTTCCCTGAAAACGTATACCTTTTAAAAAATTAACTAGCTACCATTACTCGTATTAAAATCAAATATAAATGACTTCACCATTATAAACCCCTAGCATATCATCAACAAACTCCATTAAACCTAATTCACGTCGGCTATCAAAGCACGATAAGTTTTATTTCCTCAAGCCAGAAACAAACAGAATTTCCACATGTTTGCATGTTCCCGGGCTGTACCTTTTTTGTTTTTTTTTTTAATTTATTTCCTTGACTAATTACCCGGCGACTACTCTAAGCCCACCCACCGATTATCGCCCACTACCAATTACCAGGTTCCATTCACCTCATCCGGGTCAGGGGGAGGGCCAGAAATGCCAGTGAGCAAATAACAAATAACAAACAACAAAGCGACATTGCACCGAATGGGTCTAGTCTGGGAACTCGGATACGGATTCGGCATAGGGAAGTAGGGAAAGGCTGTGGGTCTGGGAGGCATACGTCAGAAGTCTGACGCTTTGGCGCAAAACGTTATGATTAATGAGTGAATTATGCGCGAATAAACAGCAAAAGGCAAAGGGGCAGGAGCAGGATGGGGACCAAGAGGAGTCATGGCCTGAGCCAAACTGAAACTTCTCTTTGTCTGGCTTGTTGGTTTGTATTGTAGATATTCTGTATATTTTTAGTACACTTTTTAAAGGGTAATATGATTATATGGATAAAGAGAATATATATTTAAAGCAATTTCAAATATATTAAAAATATGTAAGTCTTGTAAAACTAATTTCAACTTAAAATAAGACTTGTCTTTGTATTTTTTTTTTGAGTTATATTACTCTATATAATCATTTCCCTTTTTTAAAATATTTGAACTTTAAAAAATCGTAGAATTCAGCTGTCAAAGTGTATTTAATTCTTCGATTTTGGTTTTTCAAAACTTTCGTCTAGTTGTATATATGTTTTTTTCTCTTTGATGGCCAACATGCCGGCAGCAAATTTGCTTCAACAGACGGCGGCGCGCAGTTCAAATGATTATGCGCAGAAATGTTGTATGAATTTTGTTCCTTTTTGCATTTTTTTCTGCTGCTGCTACTGCTGCTGCCTTGCTACCTTTTGAGCTGCACAACGCGACGTATACGCAATAAATCTTGATCCCTTTTTTGGGTGGGAGAAGTCGCTTACAATATGCAAACAGCTGCTCCGAACCGTGTCCCGTCCTTGTTCTGTGTCATTCGCCAGCGGCAAAAAGTTCTCATCTCTTATTTATTTTAGATTTTTAATAATCATTTTCGCAGCAGCCTCTCTGTTGTTTCGTGTATTTTTTTCGGTTGCGCATTTTAATGAATTTGTTGTTAATATATGAGTTATATCCACATGTATATATATATTTTCTTATTTCCCCATTCTTCACGCCACTCGCGGTATTCTTTTGTTGCTGACATCGCTTTTCCACTCTGCCAGTTGGTGTGTCTGTTTCCGGTTCGGTTTTTTTTTATATTTTTGGGTAAATTTGCGCATCGCTGCTAATTAAAAATTGTGTCTATTTGCATATTTGTAGCTCAGCTTCGGCCACGCCCCGCGGCCGGCTGTTGGGTCCTGCATTTGAGCTTTGACCGCCCGCCTGTCGCCTGCAAGGTCTGTCCTCCCCAAACCTCCTTGAAATATTTTTGGTCAATTCGCAGCGCTTGTCTTGGGCTGGCTAAGGATTTTTTATAAAGCTGAGACATTTTTTATGTAGAAAATTAAATCTAAAAAGGTTTTGATGATCTAAAAAGAACCTTTTAACAAGAATCATATTTATTTACACTTGTAAATAAGTTTTTATATTTGTTTTCTTTTCCATTTGATAGTAATTAATTTCCCAATATATAATTAATATTAAAGGTTAACGAACCATTCCCCCTCTCGATATAGGTAAGCAATTTAATTATCCATAACCCAAATGAGTCTATTGAAAAACGCACTTCACAGGACACCTGTCACCCAAAGTCAAGGGGCATTTAAGGAACCCAAACACAAACCCAAAACCGAACCCAAACCCAATACAGAACCCTAACCCCATTACCGCAACCATAACGGCGTCAAATCTAATGACCTCTTTGATTAGTTGCTGTGCCCCGACTAATAGTGCCGTTAGCCGTGCCTGTCAATAATACCTAATGAAAGCAGCTGCCAGGATACCAAGGATAACACCTGTGAGGTGAGCAGCAACTTTCACCCAACTGTCAGCGTTTAATTTACAGCTGCGGCTGCCGGAAAGTCAAGTGCCGGGGTCAGTTTTAGATTAGTTTTTTTTTTTAATATATTTTTTCATTTGAAACAGAGAACAACACTTTCCTGCCAACTATGTAATTAGCGTGTTTTATGACTGCCCTGCTCGTGAGCAGAGTTTCAGCCAACTCCTTTGGGTGCAATTACACAACGGTTTGGAAAACTTTTTCAATTGCTCTCTGGGCGGTGTTTTGGGCACTGTCATACAGCATTATTGTTAAACTATATCAGGGGATTTAACAGAATAAATAGGTGAGTACAAGGAAATTAAGCTGAAATAAATTAAATGAATTTTAGTAAAGTTTCGAGTGAAGTAAGAAGGGTATTAGAAATATAATTTTTATATTTTTAACAAGTAAAACTATTTTAAAAGGGAGTTCAAGATAATATTTATTTATAACCTGACTTTGGTATGTTTTATCTGTGATTCTTTTTTAGAATGTCTTAATAACTAAAAGTTGCAAGTTACTACGTTTAGATTTTCCTAGTATATTTTCACATCTTTCACACAATAAACCAGGTCATAAAAAACTGCATAAATAAATCTTCATATAAATTTATCTCTGTATATATATTCTCCACCAGCTGACAGGTTAAGCGATAGTCCACAGAGTTCGAGTCAAGACACCGGAGAGCTAATAAATTTATTAACATGTGCGGCTAAGCGGATTAAAATGCGCACCCGAAAAATATACGCCACGAGAGTATTTAAAACTCAAACATATTTAAATCCAAGTTTATGGGAGACCAGGAAAAAAGAGGACTCCGTTTCCGAGTCAAGTGCAGACAGAGGGCCCATCGAAAACACCCGTCGTCATCGGCCTGGGACTCGTAATAATAATTAAGCCGATAACACTCGCAGATTTTGCACTTGTTGGGCTCGGTTTGCTTGGCGGCGGTGTTAATAATACATCCACAAGGAAGGAGGCTCGTAAAAAATGTCTGGCCCAGGCAAATGTTTAATTGTTACACATATGCAAACAATAAGCAACCCCAAAGACCTTCGAGAAGGGATCGAAGCTGAGGGTCTAATGCGCTTACTGCGGGCACAAATTGCACGTGCAGCATTTTGCTCTATGACTTCGCAGTATTTTTTCCTTTTTTAAGTTAATTCCCTTCAAAAACAACGTCTGAGGGGGTAGTTTCTGTGTTTAACCCCCCGTTGACTACGCATTTTTTTCGTTCTTTTCATTTTTTGGTTAATATTTATCAATGTGGCAACACGAAAGAACTTCATCGATGTGTTACGTTTTTTGGGGGGTTAGTTAAGGTTAGACCTAGAGAGACCTCTAGGTGTATTTAAATGTAACAGATGTTGAAATGAGGGATGCTAATCATCAATTTGGGTATCTTACGGGTATTGCTTGTCGGGTGAGTGGAAAATAATGTTGTATCATGGCAATAAATAGTGCGATTATGAGGAGGAGTGTGAGGTCTAAAGGGAGTGGTTAGTAAAAAATAAGGATGAGTGGTTAGAGGATAAAGTTTATAATACTCTAGAGTTAAAAAAAACTATTGTTGAAATATCAGCAAAAATCTAACTACATTTAAAGAAAGTTTTTTATTTAACACCTATTTTTCCCACCATTTGTAAGATCCATTAACTACACCCTTTTAAAAACCTAATTCACAGGACTTTTTATAATCTAACTATTCCAGTTGGACTCCCATCAAACTTATCAGCTGGCAACCGATCAAAATTAGGCTCCATTAACACATCCTTTTGAGCTCCGAAACAAAACAGAAAAGTTCCTCAAACAATGGGCGCTAATGTTGGGCAATTAATAATGGTCACCGACTAGAATACAAAAAGCAAACTGAACTTTGCTATATTTCCTGCTAATATTTCCTGGCCAGGCAAAGATAAGGATCTGTTAGAAAGCAAGGATTGCCAAGGGCGGAAGTGTGCATTAGTTTGGGCTCGAACAAATACATCATTGTGACACAAATGAATCCTTTTTTTACTGCACATGTGGGCACCGATAATTCACCTTTTTTTTTGTTTTTTCGAACACCTGAGGCCGGCAATTTGCGGCTTTTGTTATCGACCTTACTGCCTGGTTGGTTGGTTGGTTGTATATTTTCCTCGGTTAAAAGTCGGCCAAAACGAACGCTGACATGACATTCCATTAGCACACAATTTATCAAGGGAACGACACTTGTTACCTGCACTCCCCTTGGTTTCCAGATATTATCGTCGTGGTCAGCGCGCTTCCTTTTTTGTTTTTCTCCTAAAAAAGGGGAAATGCAACCCCAAGTTGGGCAATTAGTCAAAGTTTCCGACATTAATGTCTCCGTTTTATTTATATTTCTGGTAGTTTTGCAGCTCAACGCCTTCGGAGCATAGGGAAAATTTATTCCACGATCTTTGATAACGTACATTTTCAGTTTTTATAATTTTCGTCGGCACCCTCGTCTTGGCCAGTTAGTATGCTAATTTCCACAGCCTTTTAACGCCTTCGAACTGTGTACATTTTATGGTCAGTCAGGTGTCGGAAAAAGGCAGGAGGGTGCCCCTCTCTGCGGACCCATAATTAAGTGTTTAGACGCGCAAATAGGCGTAAAACTTTCAACTCAATTTGCATTTTTCACATTTCAGTTTTCGGGGACTTCTTCATTATTTTCGACAGAGTTGTAAAAAAAATGTTTACGGTTTTTTAATAGTGGGTTCCTTGGCATGATTTTTACGATTTTTTATCCCAGAATAAAAGTGGGAGATGGCTTAAAGGAACCCAGTGGTTCAAGGTGTTTCGTTAATTAGTCGATTTAAAAGCCATAAGGCGCACCAGGTGACTCGGAACTAACTATAAAACTTTGCTTTATGCGTTTTAATTTCGAAAAATAAAAATTAATTCAAAGACTTCGGGTTGTAAAAATTTTTTTTACGAGCGGATGCAATTTGTTAAACACGCGGCTTGTTTGTAACTGAACTTTAGAGAAAAGTTAAGTAATAAAGTGTACTTTTTATGCATAAATAATAATGCTATAATATTAATATGTGATATAAATATTTAATTTAGAGGTGTCTCTATTGAAAAAAGGTTTCTTTTTGCTTAAAACTATTGCAGAATTTAAGATTAAAAAACTTTAATATATATTTCCCTTTAATTTCTTCTAATGAATTTTCCAAAGTTTTCCCCCATACTTTTCCATGTCCTGCCTAGTTCTCAATGACAACAAATAAGTCTCTCTCAAAATGATTAAATGACAAACATCAAATAAACTGCAATAACAAGTTACCGCCCCCCTCTCCTGGGAAAATCCTGCGCTGACCACCCCCTTAATTGAGTGGAGTAACCAAGGACCCATAGGCCAAGAAACAATATGAGCATAATTATTAATTGCGAATAATTTTTCTTAAGACTCATTAAGTGCGGCCGACCAGCCGACGCCTTCGAGGACCACAAGCCGCCCCCTTTGTCCAGTACTCTGTGTCGCCAAAAATGACAAAAGAATTGACAGAACATAAATTAGAAAGTAGCCATGAGAAGCGGGGGAGGACGATGATGGTGAAAGTCCTCCTGCTGCTGGCCAGTGGGATTAAATGTGTTAAGCCAGCGGAAGTGACATTTCTTTGCAAAGAGAATACTGGGAAAAAAGACTTCCATAAATTGTAGAATTTTAATATATAAAGTGCATCATCTTAAACATATATTTTTTGCTTATTTTTACAAGTAAAAAATGTCTAATAGACTTGAGAACCTTTTTAATTGTCATAGACATATTTTTAGATTTATTCAGAAATTATTACTTTAGTGTTTTTAATTTTTTAGAATTTTTTTTCTCAGTGCCTGGGTGAATATTCCCCTCATTCTTTCCTTGCTGGTCACGTGTCCACGCGTTTGTCGGCGTGTCTTCCGATTTGTTGTTGTCACTCTGGCGAATAACTCCGGATTTGTTGATCTATTGTTAATGCTGAAGCACTCCAAAATTGCTGAGGTGTGTGGCAGTTGGTGAAAAGATGGGGCGTGGCCCCTGATTAGGTCTTAGGCGAGACGCTTTAAAGGGAAATCCGTAAAAAGAATGGAAGGAAATTATGTTGGAAAGATTGATTGATAAAAGTTGATAGCAAATGGTTTTTAAAACAAATTTCATTAAGAATTTCTATAGAGAAAAATGCATAATAAACTCTACCATAATTCTGCTTATATCCAAGCTTCTTAACCTTTAGGATCTTCCAACTTCACTTCCAATTAGCCGCCCCATCAGAGCCTCTCATCAACTGAACCATCGATTGTTTTCCCAGTCCCCTGAACCCTCAACCCAAAGAGGTATTCCTCCTGATTTTGGTGGGGAGCTTACAACAATGTTGACCCTACGCCTAAGTGACGCCATTATGGGGCGCACGTACAAACACTGAAATAAATAGTTCAGAAATATAAAAAATGTTCATTTAAATACATAACTAAATAATATTTAAAAGAATTAAAGGTTTTCTTAATAGAAACAAACGCTTAACAAGAAAGATACAAAATTGGTTATTTGCAACACAACCATTGGTTTATTCTTCAATTTCTCCAAGTGCATCCCACTCGTTTGTGCGGTGCACTGCGCGTGATAATGTTAAATCAACATTATTTAGGCACCCATGCATGCGTAATGCGTCTCGAAATTGCAACCAAGTCGATGGACTTTGGATGGTGTGAGGCTCAATTTCATGGGTGTGAGTTCCAGGTCCTTGCAAAGACAATTTTGCAGTCACCGCTCTCGGAAAGTTTGCATTTAAATTAAACGGCGCAGGGACACAAGGGAGGGGGGCCATGAAATTTTAGCACCTAGGACAACGGCAGTTCAGCAAGTGAATGTGTGTTGCCTGGTAAGCTCAAGCAAACATTGTCTCTGCTTTTATGCATTTTCCATAACGACATTCTCTGGCCGAACAATGGCCATGGCCCGAAAACAACAACACTTGACTTGGGCTGTCATTCGGAGTGACAGGATCTCCATGCCACAACGAAATGTGCAACTCGAGTCTATTTTCCACAATTTCCATGTTTATTTAGCCACGCACGAAAGCCGTTCCAGCGAGTCCTGAATGTATCTCATAGTTTGCTAAGGCATCAAGTGCAAGGTAAATACGAGATGTATTTTACGTAAATTCATCAAGTGTTTGTCCAGGGGGAGGGGAGAGCGGAGAGGCCTAAGCAAATGGCATTTATTGTGATTTGCATTTTAACGCTTTGATGGGTTTTTTGACCAATTGCATTTCCAATTGGTCATTGCTCTATGTAATTTATAAAATTTTTAGATTAAAGCTAAGATAATTTTGTACCCTCAAAATGTTTAATATTTTTCCCATAATCGAAGGTTATGTAAATATTATTTCTCTTAACCCTTTTAATGTTCACTTTTAAAGACTTTTTACCCTGAAAACCGTCGCTGCCAAGACCCAAACTCCTGTTAATTAAATCCATTGACTGGTTCCGCAGCCTTTGTCTCAATTTGTACGCAAATTAACCAAAGTATTTTTTTAAAAACACACAGAAAAAACAAGAAGAGCAAATTAATATATCAATATACAAAGTGTATTGAGTGCAATTTCAATCAAATTGAAAAGAGATTCCCGCTGCGAGGGCTGCCAGACGCAAACCGACACGACTGCCACCCAAATTGACATGTTTCCGGGGCGAGTGTATATATATTGTATTTCATATGGAATTTACCTTCCCCGCTTTTATTTAACTCGCCACCAAAAAAAAAGATAAAAAAAACAAGGATTGTAAAAGAAAAATCCTCAAACGAAATCAGTGGAAAAGCAGGGAAATCAGCTCTTGGACTTGTATGTACGTTTTTTGTGCTCCCTCCTGCTGCTGATTCGATGTTGCCGCTTGTCGCATGCAACAAATTGTTTCAATTAACTAAATTAAATTTACACTCCTGCAGCAGCAGCAGCAGCTTCCATGTCGACGCCACAACAATGGGCATCGGATGCATTTTCCTCGAACGTGACATGACACTGACAGATGCAAAACGAACAGAAGGAACTCAGGTCCTGCAGCCCCCCAAAACGAAGGCCCGAGATATCAGATACAGGATATATTCACATCCGTGCTCGTCGAGGAGGTAAATGAAAATGGCAAACATGTTGCACGCCACGTAGAGCACAAGGGGTCCGACATGGTAATTTTTATAAAATTAACTGACCCAAGTAGGCGCAGGCAGAGTCGTAACAAAGTAATCGGCACTGGGGGAAATAATTTAAGTAAGTTCAGATATGGTAAGGAAAAACTTTAAATAAATACTAGATAAAGGCAATCAGGGTTTTTTTAATACCTAGAAATCTTTGTTTTTTGTTGAACTGTTGGGAATTGTTGGTGTACTTAAAGCTAATAAAAGCAAAGAGCGACTGAATATTTATCCTTATATTCACGTTATAAATTCATATTTAAATAGTTTTGCAAAAATCTCAACATTAGTTTTATTATAAGCAAAATTAATTCTTATAATTCCTTTATACGTTGGTGAATAGATAATTATTGGTGTAGTGTATGTTGATAAATATAAGACCTCTGGAATTAATAAACACTTCTTGTCATATTATTATATTTGAATAGCTCTGTATACCACTTAACTTTAGTTTATTTACAAGCAAATTTAATTCCTCTAATGTTGTGGAATTGTTAATAAATGTTGTTGTAGTTGAAAAAAGCATCTTAAAATTGATGAATTTAGAGGCCCGAGCATAATTTCAACTTCAAAATAATAAATTCATAGCCCTAGCATAACTAAAACTATTCATCTAAATAGTAGTTGTGTAAAACACCCTATTTTACTTTAATTACAACCAATTCCAATAACAAACAAATGACAAAAAAAACCCA
Organism: Drosophila seguyi; assembly: GCA_008042675.1. NCBI lineage: Eukaryota > Metazoa > Arthropoda > Insecta > Diptera > Drosophilidae > Drosophila > Drosophila seguyi. The sequence goes on along the minus strand of VNJU01007238.1, from coordinate 26,819 downwards.
CTCCAATCACAAGTATCAATACCTTTTCTGGCAGTGTTTAACTTTCCAATACCCTCCCACTCCCAGGCCTTCCTGCCACATTGTTGTAGTGGCAACATTGTTCGTCAATATCAATTATGCGTCCAAATGAATATTGAAGTGTAGCCGCATGCCAGGGCCACTCCTCCACTCCTCCCTCCCTCCTTCCCTCAACAACACCGCAAAAGCCACCGTTCCCACTCACTCCCACACACAGAGGGCGGCGGCTCATCAGGCATTGCCTGCGAAAAATTGGCAATTGTACAAAAGTGTTAACATGGCGCCGCATCCTGAACAGACTGACCACAGGACACGGTACGCAGGCCGAGCTCTTGGACACATCCATCAATGCCAGCAGATTTAATCGCCATTTAAATTGTACGAAGGGAAGGCACTGGAAAATACTTTTTATTCCTCTTGAAAATTTTCTTAAAACTAATTAATGTTGCTCAGTTTGATGAGCATGTTGTTCTTACATTTTATTTTGAAGGTTTTAAAGGTTTAAAGTAATGTTCAAGCTTTGTTTAAAGAATATTAAAACCAAGTCTCTAATTACCGAATATTTGAAATAAAATTATCTATAAATAAAGTATAGTTTTTCCTTTGAATTATCTAGCAATTTTTCCAAGTGAACACAACAAGAGAAATGCGAATGGAAAGCAGCCTGCCGGGGACAGCATTTACTTAAGCGTGTTATCGGCGTAAAATAAATCTCCGTGGAATGGTCAAGGAGGAAGTCGGGCCCACTGCAACCGCTCCTGGTATCTGTTTTAGTGTTTTCCAATCAGGGATACCCGAAAGGACATTGGTCACGTGTCAGCCGCTGGTCAGTTGTATTTTGTGGCCTGGTCAGTTGAGTGTGACGTGCGTCACATAATTGCAATAAATTAGAAATTGTCATTCGTGGCAGTTGAAACAATGTTAGAGTTTGTGTGTGCTGGTCGTCACCCCCTGATGAAAGGACCTAGAGGGAGGGATCCTTCCTCCCCCATGGAATGGAGTTAAATCTTTGCAGTGGCCAAACAATTTGCGCTCTACAAATTTGCCTTAACGCACGCCGCTTTGGTTGCATTTACCTCGGCAAACAAATTTGGCAGCACACGCAGCTGGCCAAAATATTTGCTCAGCCCCAAGACTATGGACAAACAAAATTAATGCAGCGATGAGAACGAAGGAATTACGACAACGGGAAGCGCGGAAAATTGAGGAGAACGCAATGAGACATCAAGAGAAAAAATTAACAAGGAATGGAAACTCGATAAAAAAGTTCCCCTTAAAAATTTAGAGTTTTAAAGTAATATAAACTTTCAAAAATATAATTAAAATTTTGAATATAAAGATATACAAGCTTATTTGTTATATTTCTTAAATTCTTACAATATATAATATGTATTTATAGATTAGTCAAAAAATATGATTCCATCAGCGGTTTCCGATTCCAGATATTACTTTCCTCCGAAGAAACCTAAAAATAAATATATAAAAATAAGAAAAAATACATAAAAAAAAAAATAAATATATTATTCTTAAATCAACAACAAATATTAATATAAAACCTTTATACCCAAAATATTTAACTAAAACAATCAATGCAAAAAGTAGGTATACAAAAGCCGAATCGCCAGGAAGTTGTACAAATAAAATTTTATGATTTTCCTAAAAAAGCACAGCAACGTTGAAAGGAAATTAATCCCAGAAAGACAATGAATGTTGAGAACTGCACAATGATCGGCCTAACATATTTCACATTGTGAAGGAGAGAGAGTGGGCCACGCCCATAACTTTTGGCCAGAACGGAAGTGCTGCTTGGGAAGGCAAATGCGGAGCGCCAATAACAGTAAAAACCAATTGGCAATCGTTAGTTTTTATAAGACATTTTCCTTCCTCAATCGGCCTCGTTTTCGTTCTTTTTTTTTGCGTCTTGGAAAAGTTTGATGAAATCGTCAAAGGAAAAATTCATTTTCACTTGTCCAAGGACTTGTCTGGTCCTCCTCCATGGAAAATCAAAGTCAATCACCGGCAACAGATTTGGTCAAAGCGGAAATGTGTCGCAATGGATTTGTGGGTGGGCCCATGGACTCTTGGACTCAAATTAGATGGCCTCAAGTTGTTTGTTGTCCTAGGGGATTGACTGAGATTTATGATAGGGGTGAAAATTTTATTTAGTGCGTCATTTGATACTTTAATGGGAAATTCTTAAAACTATACAAGTTCTTTTAGATTTCCAAATAAATACTTACTATTTATTTATGAGATTTCATTATAGGTTTCCCAAACGCTGCCAATATTATTATCAATCTGAACTGTGCACAGTTCGGAATCGGGTAAATCGTGTAAAACATCCATCTGTAAATACAACAATTTTAGTAAAACTAAATACATCCTTAAAGATCCCATTTATACGTACTTGTTTCTGGCTCAAAACCATAGAAGTACACTTCAACTTGAAGGGATTATCCAGAGTGACACCATTTTCCTTTAAAATTTTAAACAAACACCTGAAAAAGTTCTCACTAAAAGCCGGCGATGTTCGGGCAAGTCTAAAAGATCGAATTTTATGGCAGTCCGAGAGAAGTTTTAGAAGACGATTTCGTTCCAGGTCTCCGTAAATATTCAGAACCTCCAATGTCTCCGAGTATTGCGAAATCCAAATAAAGAAACGATCTGGTGATAGCTCGTAGGAAGAGTTCAGAAAATCAGGGCTGTGAAGGCCAAAAAACAAGCCTGGCAGTTACAGACTCTTCACTGTACTCGAGTGCTTTCTAATCCATTCCATACACTCCTTGGGAAACTCATCAACCTGGGCCATGTTCAAGGAGGTTAACATCGGACAATATGGCAAGGGAAATGTTAAAGCCTCAAAGTCCTCGTAAAGCATAAGAACCTTTACGTTGGGTAAAACCCACTCAGAGGGTCTACCATCGGAAAATATTTCTGACAAAACGTCCTGTCCAAATAGGGAATTATTTGTACCCACGCTTTCCAGGGTTTTCAATTTCTCCGAAACCCATTCACAGAAATCACTGTTAAAACGTATAAATCTGGTGTGCAGAGCTCGTAACTTTTGGCATTCCGGCAAAGTAGTTTCTATACGAACATGGTAAAGTTCAAGCTTTTCCAAGGCTGGTAGTTCATATGCGACAGCTTGAGCATTTGAAATAATTTTTCCACCAGAAATTAGCAAATTTCGAAGCATTTTCAAGTCAGATGAAATATCATTAATGTTGAGGACAACCATAGTTCCCTTTATTGTCAAGGTTTCCAACTTAACCATTTCTTGCAAGTGAACTTAAAAACAGAGGAAGTATATATTTACTACTGATAAATTTAGTTTATTTAAAGACTTACCCAGATCTACAGGCAGCTCAGTACAGTCCTCTATATTCAGCCCCAATGTCTTGAGATTTTCTAGGTCTTTTAAAACGTATAAGATCTCAGAAGCGTCCTTATGTTTTATGTCAAACTGTATTTCTTTGAGGTTCTTTAGTGCCCCCATCATGGTCTTGAACTGCTCCAAGTTTTCCGTTATAAGATCCGCATCACTTATGGTAAAGGACTGTAAGTTTGGGCAATTCTGTCCAATGAGTCGAAATTCTATGGCAAACATAGGAGTCATAATAATTTCCTCCACAACTTGGCCATAATTGCGAATAGAATTTCGCAAATTCCCTGGGTGTTCAGAGTTTATGGATATTTTCTTAAACTGATTCAGGTCCATGTTTTCGTTTTTTTTTCTTTTTCACTGGAAATCACTTGAGTCGGAGCGACTATTTTATGGAAATTCACACCAGCCACTGAATGAGTATAATGAATAGCACTGAAGAACAGCGCAGTAGCAAAAAAGCTGATCTCGCAAAATGCACATTCATCAGACGATCTCTGGCCAATGGCGTTAGGGTGCAGCCCCTAAGGCGACATTTGCTGGCTGAGCGAGTTGGCGTTTGGCACTAGGGTGACACAGGAGTCACAAGGGTTACTCAGTTACTTGAATATTTTATATATTAAATTAATAACTTTTTATTTCCTAATAAACAATATAAAGTGAAAAAAATTCAAAAAATTCTATGCTTTTTTATCATACAAATTATAAAAAATATACATTTTTTAAATATTTAAACTCAGTATGCAGATTTATTAGCCTAATTAAAACAAACCTAATAAAAACTTCCAAATCGAAATTAAAGCATTTTTAGCTAAGTTATGCTCGATTTTGCCACCCTTAATCAATGATAAACAGAAAGTGTATACAAACTTCGGCTTCAAAAAGTTAGTTTAGTTTTTTGTTTTTTAAAGTTCTGTTCCAACCGTTCCTAATTTGCTAATTAGCTAATTTCCATGTGTTTCTGTGAGAATAAGTCATATCGAATTCATAAATTGAACGAATTGCCTTGAAGAAATAGAGGAGCTGAGAAAGCATATTATCTTAAATTTTATTTTAATTTGTATAGTTTTTATTATTATATAAATATAAACATAGGTATATATATTGTAAAAAATACAATATCCTTAAAGTCCTCCATAACAATTGCTACTAAAATCCCTCACAAGCAATACAAAATCAATAAACAATTATTTGTTTATTATTATAAAATTACCAAACACACTGCAGATTCCATATTCCAAAAACCACAAACAACGAAGCCAGCCAGCACATAATGGAAGGCAAATTGAAAAGCAAGCATGAAAAATGAAAAACAAAAAGGTCTGAATAGAAGTCCAACTGAAACCGAAACGAAATCAGAGACAGCACGGAGATTACGCTTCATTAACATAAAACCACAAGAGCGAATTGATCGCGAGATCAATTAAAGGCCTCACAGCTTGCCGCGTTATCGCTAACTAATGGATCACACAGTGCAACCCGACAGTTATCAAAATGTTAATGATTCCCAGACTCAATCACACAGCCGCAACGACCCTAACCGAACCGATCCGACCCGATCCGACCCGAATTGTTATTTTTCGTCATGCCAGGGGCAAAACTCTTTGACAGGGGTCCCGTGTCTTTGGCTCGGTTCAGTTCTGGTCTCGCTCGGTGTCACATGTCAATTTGAGGAAAACCCCCAAACGAGGACACTGAGGAAAAGGAAGGAAGAGGAAATATAGTAAGAAAAATATAATACTTTAAGGTAAAGAGAAAATATCTGGATATATAAATTAAATGCCTTGATAAAATATTTATTTCAGTCTAAAAGTGTCATGACTTTATCATAAAATAATCTATTCAATATATTCAATATATTCAATAATTTAAATATATATTACCCACATTTTCCCCCAGTGTCTCAAGTAAACTAAAAGACAGCTTTCTTGACACACTGACAGCCACACAAGAGATCCCAAAGAATGCTACGCCCAATGTGTTAAAACCCAACCATTAATATTAATAGTCCTGTGCGTGCTGTACGTGACTTTTCCACCGAACCCTTTCTTGAGAGGCGAATCTTTGGCGAAACTTGCCGTTCTTATCGTTTGATTTGTAGACATTTTATTGCTTTATTGATGCGTTCTTATCAAAAGCGCAGCGTTTTGTTTGATGGATTGTTCCCGACTTGCCCACCTTGAGGAGACCTCTCCCTTTCTTCCCAACTCAATCCCCCCGGGCACAAGTCGTCAGCATTTTTATGCTGGTAGCCATAAACCTCCATCACCTCGCACGCAATTCGCCTTGGGAAAAGTTGTTGCCTTTGTCAAAATTCCAAAATATTTTTTCGATTTGATTGGCACTTACCCACCCAGCGAAAGGGTGAACTCAACAAAACACAAAACGATTCGTTTTGTTATGGGAAAAATCGAGGGGGAAGTTTTCGGATGAGTTTGTTTTTGGGAATTCAAAGAAACCAAAAAGGTAAATATATATAATCTAATCGAATGCAATCAACGAGGAAAATGTGGGAGAAGGTTAAATGGGTTGTTTTAAAATACTATAATAAAATAAATTATAAGGAAAATTATTTTAAAGCTAAATATTTTTTCAAATTACATTCTATAACATTCAGTTTACCAAATATTTTCTGCTTCTCCTACAAAATGCAAATAATATCTTAAACACGTATTTAAATACAAACCAAACTTCCCAACAACTGTTGTAAAATTTTATGTATCCTTTACAAGGATTTATCCTTACCAATTATGCAGGCACCTAAGCCACGCCATAAATTACTAAACTGAGAAAAAACCACTGAAACTTTCAGCGAAAATATTAAATTTTACGAGCTTAATTTGTAAACGTGACTGGCTTACGCGGAAGACATGGCGAGATCCCCTCGATTGTCAATTATAGCGATTGAAAAGTGGCCAGCAGCCACTTGAATAAACCAATTTTATTGATGAGAGAGAGAGAGTGCGGGGGCGAAATGGGCCTGGAACTAATCTCCTTAACAAGGCGAGCATTAGAGGGACTCCTGGCGTCTATTCATATTTCAAAAGAGCCCAGAACCAACTTTGGAAACCTTGCTGGCTCGAACGGCGCCATTAAACTTTACGATGCTTGGGGGCCGTAAAGTATGCAAAGCTATGCCCAGCTATTTTGTAATAAAGGGTATTCCGCAGACACACTCTGCCTTGGCCCGCAAAATGCCCGCCACTTGTGTTTCTGGTCCATTGTTTTGGCAGGGCCAAAATGCAGCAGCTTGGACGGGTGTTGATACACTGGAAATTTTGGTTCTTTGGAGTTATATATGGTCTATTTTCTCAAGAGATTTTTATAAGCCAAGAGAGTTTTTGGTATCACTATAGATTTGTGTTGAAATTTCTTAAACTCCTTTTTAAATTTAGCTAAAGAATATACATACATTATAAATATTATTTGTTTCTTTACAAATTATCTTATTTTCTCTTCGCACAGTCAGAGATACATCCCAGTTTCCGTGTGTGTGTTGTCATAAAATCAACAAAAGTCATCAAAAGATATGCGCGACTCCACACCGCCGCGCCTCCAGTTGCAGTTTCCTGGAGTTTCGGTGTTGTGGCTTGTGGCAAAACTTTGCATATTAAATGTCATTCGGTAAAGTGGAATTAAGGAAGCGCAGCTTCCAGGAAATGCTGAAGCCTGTCACAGCAAATTATGCTGAAGTGCGTCTGTCAGTTCAGGATGCGAGATGCGGATCCTGTGGCCACACATCCTCCAGCTCAAAGATTTTCAGGCTCCTGCCATTGAGCCATAAATGAAAACTAAACAAGATTTCGGGATGCCAAAAAAGGAGCGAGGAGGAGAGTACGGGTGGCTGCAAATTTTATGAGCTAATTTTAATGAAGTTGTGAGAAGGACTCAGACGATGAGTTGATGAATGTCGACACGAAGCAGACAAGTTTATAAATTATGCCAGAGTTAAGATAGCACAGAGAATGTCATTAAAAATAAATGCAATGTGTTTTTTCGGGGTATAATCAGATCTTCTGAAGTTTGTTAGGGAATGGTTTTAAAAGATGTATATATAGCTACACAAATTTTTACTAAAGCACCTGACTAGTTGGAAAACTATCCATGATACACGTAATGACCTTTGTCATGGTTGTTAGTGAACCATTTGACCACACACTGGGACCTCGATTGAAGGATGCCTTGCTCATGCTCCCATTAGGAGGCTCCTTCATTAGAGGCCACTTTGCAACGCTGTGAAATTGTATCAAGTATTCTTCTTCTTTGGTTGAAAGAAATCCCGAATTTCATGCTCCATTAAATTATCATACGATTTTCATTTCAAAAGCCTTTAAGAAATCTAATTAAATTAAAATCAAATTGTTGTATTCGGAATCCGATCTCTACCCAAGAAGCAACTCCTGCTCTTTGACCCCTCAAATCTTTTTCTCTCCAAACCGTGACGACTTCGATTTGAGTGTCAAATCAACATCATTATTCATTATCAAATATATTTCGTTTTCTCTCCTTTTTTTTTGAGGTTTGCGGTTATCACAGCTGGATTTATTTCTTCTGAAGGGGTGAAGGGGGCTATATTTAATTGAACTTTCCCCCGAGAGGAGGAAATTTCCTTCTATATGTCGGAGGGGGTTAATATGTTCTAACAAAGCAATCAATACGAAGGGCATAATTAAATAAAACTAATGATGCCAATGACAGACGGTTCTGCCAAAGGGGACTAATGATGGAATAGAAAATAAATGAGAGAGTGTTGGGTATTTATAGAGGCTTTGGATAACTAAACCGATAAGTGGAAACTATTTAGAGATCAAACGGAAACCTAAATATACAACTTGAACTTGAAGGTTAAATTTAAGTTCCATTTGAGGAGAAATCGAATACCAACCATCATGGTAACTAGATTACAGCTCCACCTTCTTGTAACCCCCAAATATTTAGATCTGGTTCCAGACAGATTTTTATGTAGCGTAACTAAACGTTAATTTATGAGTGACTGGAGGGGAAGACTTTCACTGGAGTGCAGGAGGAATTAAAAAGAAATTAACACGCTTCCAGAAATTATTGTGAGTGGGAGTGCGTGTGTGAAGCCAAGTGAATTTTACAGACGCCTCTTATTTTTTTGGGACTGGGCTCTTTGTCTAATTGAGTTTGTTCCTGTTTCTGCTCCTTCGTTGTCTTAATTTTAATGGCCTCGTAAAAGCAGCGCAAAAATTGAGAGCCATAAAATGTCCGAGGAAACATTGAAAATTAAAATAAACACATAAAGTGCCGTGTCCTCTGAGGCTATGGTGTATATGATATGCCCGATAACAAGTGTAATACACACATATGGCGGGAGGGAGTCCTGATCCCAACTCCGATCCGGCTTTCATTCAGAAAGTTAACCCTGCGCCTATAAATCAAACGAAGCGTGAAGCTCGCCTTATCCTGTGAAAGGAATGAAACGGTGTCTGCCGTAATTTACATGCCAGCTAAAGTTGTTAAAAATGATTTTAATGGCCCGACGCGTCACATTTTGTCTGCTTGTAAAAGTTTTACGAGTTATAATGCCTTCAATTCTATAAATTATTTATAATTTTGAATATGTCTTGAATTTATTATCATCTGCAGGGAAGTTATGCAAACATTTGGTTTTCATTTGTCTAGCTTTGACCGTAAATTGGTTTCTTATCTTTATTATTTTCAACATATTATAATTTATTTTTGATGTTATTATATGTAGGTATATAAAATATTTCAGTTGGTTTATAAGACTGATTTATTGCATCTATACTCATATTATTTTTACAATAATTTTATAGGTTAAGTATAAGCATAAATACTAACTGAGAAGTCAAAGTTTAAAAATGATTAAATCAAAAGAAACGTTCGCATTCTAGGAAAGAAGCTTAGAACTTAGAACTAAATTTTAAAATGTGTTTAAAAATAAGGTGAAGTTAAAGTGTTACAAATTAAATTGGGTATGGAATTCTTAATAGTATTAAGTGTGAAAAAAACGATTTGTTTTTGAAGAAAAATATATATTAGAGTAGAGTTTAAAATAAAACTACAAAGATCCAAGCAAAAATTTCTGCTTTTATAATAATAAAAAATCTTTGAAAAATTTCCTAATGATTTCCTAGGCAATGTCTTCCAGTCACCTCCTTCCTTAACCCTTGTTTCCACCTCTCATCAGGCAATCTACATTAACAAAGCAAACAAAACTACTCAAGCGTCCACAGAAATATGTCATTTAGAAAATTATGAAATATAAACAGGGGCAGGCAGGCCCAGAAGAAACACTTAGCAGTAAATGGAAAATTATATGGCGTGCGTTTGGAGAGCTGAGGATGATGATAATGATGACTTCCAGGGTAGGAAAACCAACAAGCGAACAGTAAAAAAGCCAAACAAACATATGACAAGGCCATAAATTAGCCCGCATACTGGCATCAGGTGGAAAGGCAATGATTGAGGAGAGTTGGGAAGGGGCAGCACGAGGTGGCATCTATGTAGTTTGTGTAAAAAACTCCAGGCTCAAGGCGCAGAGCGATGCGTCAGCTGGCCAAGGAACTGCGACCTTAAAGGAGGACGAAGGGTGGCAGTGGGAGGATATGTGGATGCGGAGGATATGTGTGTAGATGGTGGATGGGGAAGTAGTTGAGGTGTCTTGTTGTCAGGCCATAAAACAAAGTGCTGTCTACAAATAATTTGACTTATTCGTGCAGAACAAATCGTACGTCATTTGTTGGGACACTAAAACTTTTCAACTTGTCTTGCTTCGGCACTGGGAAAAAATGGGGAGGAGTTTAAAGTAGATTTGTGATTATAAAATATACAAAATAATCTTGAAATATTCAGAAGATGAAGGTAATTGTTAGCACCTAAAACCAGTTAGAGGGAAGTTAAGAAAAGAAGTTGAGGTGTTTGCAATTGTAAAAGATTTTATAATAAAGTGGAACTGAGGTTTTTAATATGAAAAGGATACTCTCGAGATAGTCCTTAGATACTGTATTTAATAATAAATAATTTGAGAAATAATTAATAAATTTCCATAGGTAAGATGAGCCATTCATGGAAATTAATAAATTATTTTCAAGCTCTGATTATATTTAGTTTGGAAACCTTCTAAAAATTCTCAAAGGTAATATCAACAGTTTTCTTAAATGCATATTAAATTTTCCCCTTCTAGGATTTCTTCCACAAATTTTTCTATCTGTATCCTAGTAACTTTTCCCCAATCTCCGTCCCTAAACAATTGCGCAATTAATGTTTTTGCACTGCGGAGAATTATGTGCGTGACGGTGTGTGGCAGACGGGAAGATGTGGCACTGCCACCGGGTCTCGTCTCCTTCGCTAATATGGCTCTGGATAGAGCCATAAATGTTGACTTCAATTTCCAATTGCTCGGCTTTCCAAAGCATTTTACGGCTTTTCACATGTGCCCTCCCTCTCTCTCTCTGCTCTAAATGCTTGCAGTTGACAGGCGGCCGCCAAGTTTTATGGAGCTCACAGGCTCAATGATGGGCTCGTCGCTTTTGGCAAAATGAAATCATAAATTTCGTAATTAATTTGCATATACGTATGCACTTTCCACTAAGAGAGAGGTCTCCCAGGGGGGAATAATAACGTATTTAATCATACCAAATTGGCATCATGGCTCAATTTTAATGGCTCGCAGAGCGGGAATTTCAAATGGAAATTAAATTCGTAGATTGCTTTTGGAACTAATGAGCGGCATAGAACACATTTCAAAGCATTATATGGGATCATTAAAATTTGAGAAATAACTCTACTTTTGTTCTGGCATTTTAATTGCTGTCTCTTGGATAGTTTTTGGGGGGTAGTTGGATTTATGCAGAATAATAAAATAAATTATGATTTTCGGGAGGTATTCCAGTTGAGGTATTCAAGCTCTTGGGGATTATTAAGCTATGATTTGGATTATTGAAAAATATTCTAGAGAACTTTGGAAATCTACCATAAATATTAGAAGAATTATAAGTAGTTCTAAATTATTAGTCGAATTTTATTAGACCTGATATTGTAATCGTAATGGAATAAAAACCTAAATTTAATAAATATTATATGTGAGTTATTGATATTTTAATTCTTAATTAGTAATATAATTATTATTTTATATTTTAACCTAATCTATACAGTTGAATCCAGGAATCCAGTAATGTAAAACCCATTCCATTACGTTTTCCGCACAGATCACGTCAACAGTCAACACTTCAGACTACCGTTGCTGGTTTTATTGTTATTCATTAATTTTAATGTTTGCACAACCTGCGTACAGTAAGTACCCAGCGAATTGAATTGAATTTCGAGTGGCCAAAGTGCCAGAGTCTGGGCCGGCTGCGATAAAGCCAAAAGAGCCAACACAGAGGGCCAATGAAGCTAAGTGCCGGTTATGAACCCTTTTCGCATTTTGGGCAGCCAAACAAAGGATCCCAGGGAAATGGGTGAGAAATGGTACCACCTCTTTGGCTGTCCTGTAACATTTGCGTAATGAAAGTGTGAGCTTGGGAAGGAGTCGAAAGGAGGAGAGTTCAATAAACCCTTCGAACAATGTGCACTAGAAGAAATTTCTTGTATTACATATACCTTACCTAAAATGTTATATTAATAACATTTAAAATAATTAACTAAGCCTGACTTGAACTGGTAAAATGAGATATATTTTATGCAAAACTAACTCATATTTAGGGTACATTTTCTCCTTGTGTTCTGCTGGATAACAAAACAATAATAATCCACCGAAATTGATGCCCAACAAACATGCAAAAGGAAATCGAGGGCAATTAAAAAGCATAGAAAATGTCTGTTTATTATTAGAACTAATGCCAAATGACAATTGTCAGGGAACTGCCTGTATCCTACCCGCATTTTGGGATGATTTTGGGTACAGTTGCGCATTCGTACCACCTGAACATATGTTGGGGCATTAGGGCATTGAGTTGTCAACACAAAGGAACAGTACCCAGTACCTGTATCAATGTCCAACTCAGAGGCACTCCCCCAACTATCTGTATCTTCTCCCCTCGAAGCATCCCTCGGATTGCAGCTAGAGTAACATGGCCAGAGAACATATGTGCGTGAGGGCGTTAAACTTGTCCAAACCCGAAAAACGCAACCATGTAATTTGTTATCCAACAATTTATAATTGCATCAGCAGATAACACGCACATGTCGAGGGGAGAGATGAGATGACTTCGAGTCAAAATTATTATGAAAGTAAACAGGCGGGTTCTATATTTGGACTACACTCGTGTCCTAAGTGGGCAGACTTCTGACTCCCGACTTTCCTTCCCCGCCCTCAAAACTGTCCGATACAATTTTATGCTATGCTTAACATTTTGTACATTTTTCGGTTTTTGGTTTCTGTGGTTCCCCTGACTGACTGCTCCCAATCCCAATCCTCCTTCCTTAATTTAATTTTCCTCTCTTGAGGGAGAATCCAGCAAGTTTCTGTTGATTTATGAATTTTTAAATCAATTTGACAAGTTACTTTCGGACTTTGGACTTGTCCTTTATTGAAAAATATCTGTTAGATTTCTCTCTCGTTTATTACACTTAATGAGATTATGGATTATGTTTTGGGTCAATTTCATGCTTTTAGTAAGAAATTTTCTTGTTAATTGAAGAAAAATATATAAAGGTCTTGTAAAGTTGTAAGGGGAAAAAATACCACAACAAATTAAATACTTTAAAGGTTGCTATTTTTCAGGATATTCCCATGATCATCATACATTTTTTGCAAACCATTTTTGACAGCCATTGAAAATCTGGCACATCCTCCAAAACATCTCTAATAGTTTCCCCTGCAAACAACCAAGTCCCAGTACTTGAAATATTTTTTTAAAAATAATTTCGATACACAAAGTATCAAAATAATTCCAAGGCGTGACGAAACATGTTGAAATGTAACAACTTGCTACCCGCCCGGCTGATCGACAGGAACTTGTGCGAAGAGGAAACTCCGGGACGCGGACACGTTTTTCTACTCGCCGGGCGTCGCTCTTTTGACAACTCAAGTGACGTATTACTCAATGGGTCTCTGCCTTTGGTTACGCCTGACAAAAACTCAAAAAAGAATTTAAAAAACACTCCCCCGCCACCAGGAGAACTACCAGCACCACCACCAACTCCCATTCATCAATCTCAGCTCGCTAGAAAATGTTTTTGGTGAAATCTCGGGGAAGGTTTTAAAATGTCGAAATGCCCTTTCGCTTTTCAACTGCGATTACGAGAGAACTTGATCGAGGAGGAGCGTTGGTCAGGAATTTCATGGGAAAGTGTTATAATTTAAATGAGAGAGGCATCGTAATTGATTTCTCTAGATGTTTGAAAAAGGGGAAACTGGTGGGAACGTGTTGCTTTCGATTCGGGTTGGAAATAGTTCTGTGACTCTAAAAGTTGTGAAATTGATTTAAAGTATTTTAATTGAGGAGAAAGTGATTGAGTGGAAATAATTTGAAAACTAAAATCTGAGTTACAATTTCTTAGTTTAAAAATTCTTTAAGATGTTTCTTTATAGTTATAATATATTAAAAGATTTTGCAATCAAAGCAAACTCTAAGAGAATGCTTTTCATTCAATTAATTATAAATTATAAATGAATTATAAATAATATTCAAAGATACTTAAAGTCAGCTTTAATTAACCCCACAAAAAACCCAGGAACCTCTTCATTAAACCCCAACAATCATCGAAAACTCTCATTACATTTCCCTATTGAATCCGATTTTTAAGGAGAGCTCCCACAGCAGCCCGTAACGATGCCACCCTCATCAAACGTTATGAACCCAACTCACCGTGCTGGGCAAAACTAATTACAAAGCTGGACCACAAAAAGCATGGTGGCCAGAAAGGCGAATCCTTGACTGTGACTGCGACTGTGGCCCTGGCCGTGGCAGTCCAAAAAATTGCCAAACTCCGTTCGCTGTTTTTGTCAAGCGTGCAAAAATGTCAGCAAGTTAAAGGGAAAACCTCTGGGCGAGGACCCACAGAAAACTGAAAAGCCAACGAAACCACTCGACTCGACATGTCAACTCGAATGGAAACGGGCGGCGGGATCCTGCGATGGTTGGGAGTTGGTAAACTTTTTGGCGAGTGACATGAAAAGGACATGTCACACCGTATGCGCACATTAAGTGTAGCCACAATTTATCAAGCCGCATAAATCTAAATCGAGTCTGGGTCGCATCAGAAAGTCAAAAAGCTAATTTGCATTTAAAAGGACCCGAAAGGGATGCCACAACAATGCTGCCAAAGGATACTCGAATGTGTGTGTGTGTTTTGAGTATATTCAGCCATATATTCAATTTAATAAGCCAAGATAAATGAAGGCAAGCAAACCTGAGCCAAGCAGACTGAGACCGACTCCGACTCCGACTCCGACTCCCCTTCGACTTGTATCCAGACATATCCTTCCTTATTTGCATAGTTTTCGCTGTATCCCTGGACACTTCCTTCCATCCTGCAGTCCGTCAATATGCCACATGTGCACACACTTGGTGTGCACTTCATCAAATCGCCTTCGTTCTGGTCCTGGTTTCTGTGCTCCTGCCAACTGATCCTTGTCCCCAGTCGATAAGCGACTTGAATTTGGCTAGCTTACAGCGAAAATGGGAAAAGTTAAATTACTTTTGCTTATTTAGGTTTAGTTTTGCAAAAGATATTTATGTGAACATGTTAAATCAGAGAAAAACATGATGTAGATATTATTGAAGAGATTATATTTATAAATCAGAAAGGGGTTTCCATTGGCCCAAGATGAGCAGCATGAGTAGAGTGAACCCAGCAAGGATATTTATTCAGTATAAATCTTAACCAGTCAAGGACCACTTCAAGCTACTTTACCCATTCCCAGTGACTTCTATTCCCTTCTCAAAGTCTCTGGAGTCGACAAAATTAGCCCATAATCAAATAAGTTAACGAGGAGTAACCAAACTGACAATTGGCGCATATAATTGCAGTTTGCTTCTGTCTGTGCACCGCAAATACAACAAATCAGCAATCAGCAAATTTTCAAACCTAATTACATCATTGTAGCAGAGTTCTGCTGGGGTAGCCCCGCTAAATGTCCTTCCTGGAAATCACAGTCCCGGCCAGTGCAGTCCCCAAAGTCTGCGGTCGCCGTTTCAAATCCATCGAAGCGTGTCACAAATGGCAGCCAATAGAGCAGAAAGCACAGCTCAAGTGGCCACCGAACGATGGACACTCGCAGGACCCACGAGTCCTTTAGCCCTGAGAAAACCATCGAGGCGTAAACTAATTCTCGTAGGCGTTGCCCAAGACGGAATTGACTCACTTTCGGGCCAGCGTTGGGCAATTTGATTTTTTTGAATTGCTGCTAATTAGGCTTGAAAGTCACTGCAGTATTGACAAGTTGTTAAAAAAGATTGTGAATTTAAATAGTTAATAATGAAGAATGAAGGGAACTAAAGGGGATAAAATGGTATGTTATACCTACTTTAAAAAATGAATAAGCATCTTGACTAGCCAAGTTTAGTTCTTATAATTTATATCCCTTTTCCTGGTAGCCTTTGCTAAATGCTTTTGAACTTTCCCCAATGCTTCTGACAACCCCTTTTAGACCCCAGCCTAGTTAATGGACGTAGAAGCCTATTAGCAACTTTATTCCGCCATGCCATTGCACCTTGCTGTCAATGGTTTTTCCCTCTTTTTTGCTTAATACTTTTTCTGCACTTTTCCACCGCCTTTGTTTTGGGCTAAAAGCCTGCAAAAGTCCGTGCGAATGACAGCTGTCAGTGGCGCTTTTGCAATCAACGAGTGCCTGTCAAACTGACAGCCTGTTGCTCGACCGACTCTCCTTTGATTTTCCGTAGGCGCTTTCCATTTGTTTCAGTTTCCCTGGGTGCAACTTTTTCTTGGCACTTCCACTTTTTCCACCTGTTTTTTTTTCTTCGCACATACGGTCAGACGCCTACGCACAATGAGGTTGAGGGTGTGCTGTGGAAAAGCTTGACTGGGGAACCATTGCCATTTTCCCCGCCAAGTGCAAAATGCAACAAATGTCATTAAAAACGTGACATAAAAATATATTTTATGCTGGCACATCCACATCTCTCGTTTCTGCGTTTCTCATCCCGCGTTTATTTGATTTTATGCTGCAGCGGAAAAGTTTCCACATCCCCACTTCCGTGGCCACTCTGCTCATTTTATGCTGCATCGCATCGCGGATATAAAATAAAAACAAGGAGGGATATGTATTTTCTATTACGACACTGGGATGCTCTTTTATTTTAATTTATTTTCAAAATTTTTACAATTTATTAAACAGGAAAAATAGTATTTGGTTTCTGCTTAAAGAAAAAGTCTCATTTTTAAATTAACAAGTAAAAGTATATAATTTTTCAGAAGCTTATAAAAATATTAAGGACTTTAGTTATTTATAACTGTTACTATTACAATTCTTATAATATCTTAAATTTATTACAACTATTTTCAACACTGATATTTATATGTATAAATATTCAAAGAAACTTTTTTTAGCTGGTAAATTATGTTTAGAAAATAGTTTCTCTGTTTAAAAATAATATATTAATTTACCACGACATCTAAAATGAGTTTTTATAAAAGAGAGAGAGTTTTAAAAAATTTTCCTGGGTCCTAACATAACTATTCTCCAATTATATATACCCAATCAAATGCTCTTTGAAAAAAAAAATATATATAAAGAAAAGCGGAATGGCATTTCGCATGCGGTTTCGAGATTGCAACTGCTGGATTCTGAGATGCTGAAGGTTGTGAGGCTGCTGATGGGAATGGGAACGAGGTTGAGGTTACTCGGCACCGAGGTTGAATGACCTAGGACAATAGATTTATGCTTGGGGTAGTTGTGTTCCATCTTGATGCCGATGCCAACTGCCCGCTGTGCTGATTAAGGGCGTTTTGCCTTGTCTTAAAGAAGGGTTATTACGGGGCCACGGAACTGGGAATAGGAATGGGAATGGGAATGAGGCTACTATCCCGTTTCGATTGCTTCGTTAAAGTCGCTCTTGTAGGGCTAGGGACCAATTTCCAGGCAATTTGCAAGCAATTTGATGGTGCACCGAGTCCTGGACTCCTAATGAGCCCAGGAAATTCGCATGTAACAATGCCCCAAAGTGAAATGCCAAAAAGGGAAGCGGCACATCGACACATCTGCCCAATGTCTTTCGGTCTGCTAACCGGGCTCGGTACTTCGTACCTTCGGTATTCCCAAAAGCACATTAAGGCCAAGACGAGCTGCAGGGAGCTGCAATTTGAGTTGGCTTTCTCCTGTCTCTCGCTCTCTGTGTGTGTGCATATTAAATATAACACAAAATGCATATTAAATGGCATAAGCCACAAGCAGCGAAAGGTGCGTTTGGCCAGAATCCTCCGGGATGGCTTAGCCACTAAAACCTTTAAGACTTGACGGAAACGCCAGGGTGTTGTAAAATTTTACAAGTCAACTATTTCGGTGGTTTTCCGTTTTTCATTTCCCGGAAAATGGGATACGTGAGCTGCTGTCGAGTTAGTTGAGTTCAGTTCAGTTTATGAAGCCCCAAGGATCACTGGCTTAGGAAGATATCCTTTGGCGTATCGAGTGGATTAACCTTTTTTAAGGGATATTCAGGAGATCCTATAAGGAGTAGCTTTAAATTTACTTTCGGGAAGGTAAAGAGGAATTAATTAAATTTTCTTTTTGACTCAAGGCACTTGAAAAAAATATTTAGAAGGGCTTAAAATATATTTTAAAGGAAATAATAAAAATATTAAATCAAACACTAAATAATAAATATATTACAAATTATACAAGGCTTTTCTGAGAGTTGGAATTTATTATTCTTTGTAATAATTGTATTCAATCCCCCCTAAAGAAACGCCTTTTAGTTACAATTTTAGTCCAAGAGCCTCTAAAATAATTTTTAAAATTAAATTTTTAATCTTACTTCCCCCCAATTTTTCCCTCTGTGTAATCACAAATGAACTTTTCGGCCTTTTTGCAGCTTATCAGTCTGAGGACACGTTGTCAGTCTCCTCTGATTGCACTTGCAGCTCATTAAAATCGAAGTCGGAGCCTCATCAAGGAAAAACGCATTAAAAAGGACCCACCAAAGGACACACACACACAAAAACCTGCAACAAGGGGCTCGGGGATAGAGAACGGGGGGGAAAAGTGCACTTTACACATTTGTGCGTAATGATTTTCCATTAACGTAAATTTGAATTAACATCGGAGTGGCATCAGGAGCACTGAAAACGTAATTACAACGCCTGCATGCAGTCCTGCAAACAAAAATCTCCTACACCCCGTCAGCAGGCAGATTCATTTGATAAATGCCAAATGACATTAACTGCATAAACCTGTGAATCCTGTGGCGGAAGGATGGAGCACGGCCAGCATGCCAAGCCTGCTGTTTATGGTAATTATTTATTTGCCACAGCCGTTGCCATTTTGTTGG
This sequence comes from Drosophila seguyi, assembly GCA_008042675.1. Lineage (NCBI taxonomy): Eukaryota > Metazoa > Arthropoda > Insecta > Diptera > Drosophilidae > Drosophila > Drosophila seguyi. The sequence continues at coordinate 7,979 of VNJU01007238.1, read as the reverse complement.
ACTTTTCATCATCGGCCATTAACATAAAATTTTATGTTTATGTCACTGTTCTTTTTCGGTTGTCACGTTGTTGTCCTCGCCACTGTTATTGCTTTGTCTGTTTGGTATTGCAAATTTCGGATGGGAATGTCAATGGATAGGGAAAGTGAGTTGCAGCAGGGCCGCTATTAAGATCTAATTTTAAGCTAGGTTTTACCAGGATTCACTCAATATCAAGAGCTCTTTAGACCCAATTGAAATTATTTAGTTATTCATGATTAAATCCCTTTCAGTTTTCAGTAACTCCCTCCACAAAAACTCCTCTGAAAACCTCAAGCTTCTCCGTTCGCTGGTTAAACGAATTTCCTCTGCCATTTTCCGCAATTAAACACAAACAACCTCTGGATAAGTTTCCTAATGCTAAAAGCTGGTAGAGTCCCCTCTTCCGCGGCTTTACTCCGCTTTAACCACTCCGCCAGGCTCTGCTTTCCTTCTAAATAAAATCCACACCGTCTAATTAAACAAAAGCTCGAAAAGTCGAGGTGTAACCAGCATAAATGAACATTAACTTGAAAATAATAAAAGTGAAGTGTAGCTGGGAGGGAAGACGATGCCTCGCCTCGAATTTCATGGCATAATAAATGGCTCGCAGACCGATGAGAAAAACTTTTCCTCCTTTTTCGAGTGATGAAGTAATGAAAGCGCTGAAGAAAAATTACAATTCACGAGCGCAGCGCAGTTATGAACTTTTTCACTGTGCTAAATAATGCACACGAAAGTGCTCAGCCAGTCAGGGGTTAAGACGGCAAGGATGGGGAGAGGGCACCAGCGGTGGTTCCTTCATTAACTCCGCCAGTCCTGCCAGATGATGATGATGAATTTTGTATAAAATGCTTAAATACCTGCAATTTAACTTTTGTCGGGTGTCGTCCATCTCACCTTTCTCTTTTTTCTGGAGAGAGAAAGGGGTTTGGGAGGGTGTCCTGCCTCTCAGGACATTTCAATATGCAGCTTGGCATGCTTCCTTTAATTTAAATTGACTTCTCTCGGGAAGGACACGGCTATTCCCAGCGGATTTTTTTTTTGGCACTGGCTGGTGTTGGGTCAGAAACTAATCAAAAAGCTATGAAAACTTTGTGGATAAGGTAACAAATTGGAAAATATTATAGAGAAGTCTTTAAGGATTTAAAAAGGAGTGTGAGAGAGGGTTGTGTTAAAAAAAATTAAGTAAAAACATCAGACCTGACTGGAATGTATGTAGTTTTTTTTATTTTATAACTGAAACTAATGAAGAATTAATGACAATATTTTAAGGTACATTTTTGATACTGATTATAATTACCATATTTTTCTTATACCTCAAATTAATTACAATAAATCTTTTTCACATTTTCCAGCCACTTGCTTTAAGTTTCTTAATATCATTCCAGTTCTGCACATTACAGCCAACTGTCATTGCAATTGTGCATACAAGTACACATAATTAATTAAGGACCTGACACATACCGCCCCCGGCAATATCCCTGCCCCGCCCCGCCCCCACACACACCCTCACACACTCCTGGCATTGTCCTTTTCTTCGCGAAGTCATCATCATTCTTTACCCCCAGCCCTGTGCTAACTGAAATGTCAAAATTGCAAGTGACAAGTGTGAAAAAAGGACGAGCTGAAGAAAAACAAAAGCGGACACACATGGCCAAGGGACAGGGGGGGCTGTGCGGGCTTTTCCGGAAGAGGGGAAGAGCCATTGTCTGCTTGAAGACGCTGCGCGTTCGTGCAAAGCTGAATAAATTGAAATTTTAAAATGTAAGAAATTAATTTTTGGCGTCGTCCTTTTGGTGACTGGGCTAAAAAGTTCACTCCGACGCCTCGGCGATGATATCACATGATTATTTATCTTTTACGCACACTTACACACACACACGCACACCCATATGCAAAGGACATGGGTCCTGGGCCTGACACTTGCCAACACACTTTGTCAAGTTTTTAGTATGTTGTCAGCATTTCCAAACCCACCCGGCCAGGACTCGGGGTTTTTGTCTTAGCCCTTTTAAGCCATTTGTCAAACACTTGGCATGACGTCATGTGCGGGTGTAGGTGGTTTTTCGCAGATTTCCTAGGGTATTTTACAGCTCCGATTTTGGGCGGCAAGCTGCCTCGGTTGTGTTGCAAAAATTTACATATAGATTAGCAATCGGGACAGGGAGTGAGACAGAGAGACACGAACGGACACTTGATGTGAGCCTCGAATGCACTCTGCTGGGTCCCTTGCCGATTTCGAGGAAGATGAGGAAGATGATGATGTCTGCAATGCATAAGTGGAAATCATTAAGTGGCCCGGCCACATCTTGTAAACCGGTGCGTAATCCTGCAGAGCCAACAAAACGGTAGCATACACTCGGGAAAAAATATAGAGACTTTACGGGAAGTAAATGAGAATGCTTAAATAATATTTATCTTATTAGAAATGGTCTAGAAACCAGAATAAATATTTAAAATAATTATACAAGAGAATTGAATATTTATTTCCATAAAACAAAGGTCTTTTTCGAAGATAAACAACTTGAAGCAACATCTGTATTAATTTTTAAAAAATACCTAGACACATAATAAACTTAAAAAAATAAAAACCTTCAATTTTATATTCTAAACTCCCTTTTTTTGGCCAAGTGCATGGTCACTTGTTTACAGAACCGAACTCGCAGCTCGGCATTGTTGCCATTTCCGTTCATTTCTCTCCATGGAGCCCATTGTCCATGGTCTGGAAATCCCCTGACAACACTTTGGCCCTTTCACATTGTGCAAAAAGAAAATTTCTGCGAGCAATCCTTGAACAATGCATGAAATAATTGCACAGACCGGACAGGACTGTGTGGAGTGGCAAGGAGAGCAGAGCACGAGATCCTTGCAGGGGGACATAATGACGGGCCGCTGGATATTGGCCGATGATGGGCATTAAAACGCGTATGATGAGGCTTAAGTAGTCACATACCGACTGGGTATGTGTCCTGGAAACTGGGACTGGGACTCGTTGGGGTTTAATTGATGCTAACATATTGTCCATACTTGCACATGGACTAGAGCCTAGGGGAGAGTTTTCCTCGGAGAGATGTGATGTTTCTTGGCAGTGATTACTGTGATTGCATATTGCAAAATGAAAATCTGTTGCGGAAATTATAAATAATCTAGAGCGGGGTATGGATGAGACTGATTCACGGCCAATGGCTAAGGTGAATGCGGTATTAATTTATTAACATCTGTCGTGATATTCCCTAGGGGAAAATCTCCGGCGAGTTGGTTAGGATAAATGCTTTAAGAAAGGCTTTAATAAGCTGGTATCGCACTTAATTAAAGTTAATTAGGCTTTCTGTTGTCTCCTAAAATATATTTATAAATATAATATAACATTCAAAGACCTTCTGCCTCATGAACTCCCAAATAAAGTATCTTTCCCACATTAATGCTCGCTTTAAAGCATTACACGCACAGTCCCTCCAAGTTAAGCAAATCGATATCCTGCGGCCTTGAGCTTGACATTTAAATATACACACAAAAGGGACACAAAAAAAGAGTACGTGCTGTCGACTGTGTCAAGGGGAGCACGACCGCCCAGGGGCCACCCACAATTTCTTCAGAGGAGCTAAAGCTTCGCGCGAGCTCCCTAAACGACTTTCAAGGTCGCACGCACAAAATCGGGAGAGAGTCGAAAAACTGGATGTGGGAGGAAAAAGCCGGCCGGCATGACCTTGGAATTGAGCGAGGAAAAAGCTGTTGCTGGTCGGTAGGAGACGACAAATGGCAGCCCCTTTGGCCTTGACGGTGGCCTTGAAACTTTGTTAGGAGCTGTTTCCCCCAGCAAAAGTTTAACATTGGGGGGAGAAGGAAATAAGCTCAATTGGCATTCTGCTTCCTGCACCCCAGGAATCTCTTTCTAAAATGTTAAAATGTTTCCACATTAATGGCATTTATTGAGCATGGAAAGTAAGGGAGTAGAGGTAAAGGGGGCTTAATATATATATAATAATATAATATTATATATTAATACTATCATATTATTTTTATTAAAGAAGTACTTACATATGAGAGTTAAAGAATTTAATGTTGATACATAAAAACATGAGTTTTAATTTCTAGAATTCCTATTATCTATTTTTTAATAGAGATTTCTTAGATCTAAAATCAGGGTTTAATAAATATATTTCTTTTTATAAAAAGGTATCTTAATAGTAAAATAGTTAATCCAGTTTTGTGTTTATTATTTCAGAGAAAAAAATTCTCGAACAAAGGTCCTTTTTGTATCCCCCTTTCATTATATCACCTATTTATAAAATCCCCTAATTTTCACGCCCCTGTTCCTTTTGGCTTTGCAACTATCCAGTAACAGCTTATCATAATGGATGAGCTGCAGTTTTCATAGAAAAATAGGGGGAGCGAGCACATTCAAACACACTTTCCAAGGTTAAAATTGTCGTCAGCAGAAAATGTTTGCAGGAGCAGCAACTGATTTGGCTTGAAGGTCAAGCCATCTGGGGGTCCTTCGGGGTGGTCAAGTTTAAGGTTGCCAATGGGGAGAGGAATATTCAAGGATCGTATTGCAAAGCTTCGAGTTTAAGGATTAAGGTTACATGGGGTTTTGAGTTGAAGGAGGTTTCTGAGGAAAGCAGGTTAGTGGTTGAAGGAGAGTCTTACTTGAAGGACAGTTCTAGTTGAAGGAGATTTACACATAAATTCATTTCCGGGTTGAGAAAGTCCTACGGGTTTTCATACATTTAAATATTTAAAGGAGGTTTAAGTATAAATAATATGTTAAAATTATTTCAAGGATAAAATTCATTATAAATATAATTTTTTGTATCTATATTAAGTTGTTTCCCTGCAAACCAAACTTTAGTTCCTGACAAACAATTGTTGATTCCTTCCTCTAAAAAACCCTCAGCAAAATACACCCAAAATTAACTTCGAATTTCGAAACGCACAATTTCCCCTTACTTCAAAAGGCAGCTATTTCAAGTAGACCAAGGCTAACCCCTGAAATTCGAAATGAGTTCGAAAACTCCCCTCGAAAGGCCAACTCCCGTCTGCCGAGCTTACGTCGCACATTTGACGTAAGACAGCTACGTATAATGTGTTTTCCCCAATTTCTCAAACATTTTCCGACTCTCTTGTACTCTCTCTCTCTCACGGATTCACTGCCACATTTGCACCCCTCCCTCCCCTTGGTGCGTTCCCGCAGTAAAGGTAACAAAGGCAGCCGCGCTCCTTGGGGTGGCAACTGGTGGCAAGGGTGGCGGCACTCAGCACAGCGGCAATCGGTGGTGTGAGGCCCTGTGGTTGGTGGTTCAATTGGTTGGTTGTTGGCATAAACAAAGCACATACACACACCACCACCCCCAGGGGTGGTGGCAATGGGGAGGGTGGCCACAGAGAGAGAGAAGAATCGCTTCCTGCAGGAAACCAGACAGAAAGAGAAAGAGAGCGCCTCGATTTTATAAATGTGACTGCGGCAAGGATATCGGTAGTCAGTCCACGCCGAAACCTCGAACAGAGAACATTGAATAATAAGCGGAAGCGAAGCCAGAAAAGTTCGTCGTCAAAAGCGAAATATTTTCCTCGTACGTTTTCCCGCCAAATGAGTCAGAAAAATTTACCAAGTGCTTGAAACGAAAAGAAAAGACTTATCCAACAAAGAAAAATCAAATAAAGTGCAAGCTGAAAAGGGAATACACCTTTGCAAAAATAATTTATGAACAAATATATAAAAAATAAAATAAATATATTTTGTTTAAAGTCAAACAAAGTCAACGTAATAATAATTTTGCATAAGACAAAGTCAAACCATGGCCATTGCATACTTCATACCCGACCAGGCCCAACTGTTGGCCCGAAGCTATCAGCAGACTGCCCAACAGGCAGCCACCAGCCAAAGGACATCATCTGCAACACCCACACAACACACCCAGCCAGGACAACAAGCGCCACAGCAACCTTCACAACAGCAACAGCAGCAGCAGCAACGGCAGCCACATCGTCCTCAATTCCGAGCCAACATATCGGTGCCCCTCGGCAGGCAGCAGGGATCGATGACCATGTCGGAGTTCGGATGCTGGGATCTCCTGGCCCAGATCTTCTGCCATGCCCTGAGGATCTACAGCTATAACTCAAGCCAGCGACGGCCGACGGTCATACAGATATCCTTCGAAATCAGCGGCGGCAGTCAGGACTCCGAGGATGATGATGTCACCGATGCCACCGCCTCCAAGGATAACTAGATTTGGTTCCCGATTTTTGCACCTGGGTGGCAAGAGGGAGGGAGACCCGATGGGATCCTTTTTCTCTCTGGGGAAGGCAGGCTCAATCAAAGCGCATTGTGATTTCTTTTTTGGGTATGGACACGCAAGGAGGGAAGAGTTTTTGTAATAAAAGGAAAGGATATTTCCACCACAAAATAAGAAAAAATATTTTTAAACTATTTTTGAGAGAGACAGAGAGAGAGCGAGAGAGGCAGAGGAAAATTCAAAATTTGTCATCGATTTGCTGAAAGTGATATTAACTGTTGTTGGTTACTTATTTCGATGCCATTTTCAGTTCGAGGAAAATGATTTATTTGGCAAGCAAAAACAAGCAAAGGTTTCCCCGGTTGGTTCAACATCATTTCGAGTTCAGAAACAAGGAAAATAAATATATGTAAAATTATCATAAACCTAATCAGTGTCTACACATATGGTTAAAGCCACCAGCAGCGTATTAAGCTAACAACTAATTGTCAAATTTTTGCATTTCAACTACTTAAATATACATATATAGAGTTTTAACTAAACTAAACTAAAGTCCGAACTACCATACAGAACCAACAAGAACAACAAAAGACAACAACTCAATTGTACAAAATAGATTCTAAGCAGACAGCAAATTTTATATGTTTACAAAAAAAAAAGAAAATAAAGCGAAACAGAAAATACAAAAAATACAATGTCAATAATCTAGCTACAAAATAAAAGAAAAATACAAAGAACCGCCGAACCGAAAAAAAAACTAACTAAGAGCGCCACACATAAACCAAAACAAAACATTTAAGCAATTTTGATACAATTAACGAAAAAAAAACTAAAAAGGTCGAAATGTATTTTACAATTATTATTGATTTTAGCAAAATTCAAAATATATTATTTCCCTTTTTGGCATTGCAAATTAAACGAAAAAAATCGATATATTTAAATTAATCAAATGTAAAGAGTTAGCATTTGTAAGCAATGAAACATTTTATAAGACAAACAAGCGAAAAAATAAATACAATTTTATAAAAAAAATATAAATATTGTGAATTTTTATATTTTATTTTATTTTTCAGTGGGTTATGAATGGAAATTTAAATTTGTTTTTGGAAAAACAAAGGCTATAAGAATGCAATTTAAACTTATTAAAGTCAATAAAATATTTTTCTGCATTTTCAGTGCTAAAACACATTTATTTTGAAATTAATAAACTATTCATAACAAAAGAAAAATATATTCTTTAAAGTTTTTATTGTTTTTCGTGCTTTTACATTTTTGTAAGATACATTTTATTTAATTTTGAGCACAGTTTAACATTCTTTCAAATAAAACAAAAATATATTTGTAGGATTTGATAGTTCTAATTTAATTTTATTTTATAAAATAATTACAAATATAAAACCAAGGAAAATATTTATTTCGTAAAGAATCCTTTCAAGTCCACAACTATAAATATAAACCCCTTAACTCCTCCATCCCCTCTTAACCCTTTGAGCAACGAAATGACAAACTGAGGCAACAAACCATTCACAGCCAGGAAAAGAAGGAGGAAGCAGACATTAGGTGATCCTTATCCTGAAAACCAATATGTCACCTTGAAAGGGAAAAAGAGTTTTCGGTTAAACGCAGCCAGATAGGGCTGTGAATTTTCCCGTTGTGTCATGCCGGGCACACTTCGCAGCGAAAGGGTTACAAAAAAAGGCAAAGGTTATGCCTAACCGCAGA
>VNJU01007236.1:0-12598 GCA_008042675.1 Drosophila seguyi | reverse complement strand
TTAAAAGACACACTAACGTAGTGCCATTCATCACAGGGGCACGGTACGGTGACACCGGTGATTACGGGTTTTATTCGAGTTGTCCTCTCTAGATCCGCCATATTTAGTCTAGAGCAGGGGCACCTCGAGCAGGATGTGGTTCTTCACCACGTATGGTCGGTCTTTGGTAGTCGGCATGTGACTGCCAACTCCCACTGGCTGAGTCAGATCGGCGCGGCGACAGGCACGCACGCTTCTTTGACAAAGCCTTAGCCCCCTTCGAGTTCATATTCTTTTAGCTTATTTTTTAGAAAATCATAAATATCATAGAGTTCATAAGATCCTATGGGGATTTCAATAATCTTATCACCGATATGGAATTGGATACTATTTTCATCAACGTTTGGTATAGAATTGTACATATGAAAATCTATTAGTGCACACTCATAATCACCATTAATCAATTCAATGTGTGGGAAAAAAGTTATATTCGTGATGGGTTTATTTCCTTTTAATATAAGGGTGAATGATCTACTTATTTTGACATCTGATAAACTGTGAAAATGGAGCTTACACATACAAACTTATATTCTCTAATAATTATGAAATCATTAAATCCTTTTCTGAATCGCCCATTCTCCATCTCATAATCTTTAATTATCGTTATTATTATTTCGTTTGCCAACAAGCTTCACAAACTTTCTTAAATAAATCATAACTCATATCTTTATTTTTATGATCGCGGTATATGTTGCGCACATTCAGATCATCTTGTTGAAACATTAAATTCATATTTGCATTGTCACGTATAAAGTGTTTTCGGATATGTGAATATGTTTGTCATAAATAAAACGAATCAAAGTTATGTTGACGTCCCATGCTGGAGTATCCACGAATCAAGCTTTGAGAGCTTTTCTCAAACCCAATATCATAAAAAATCATAATAGAGTTTGTTTTGACCTTCTCCGGTGGTAAAACTGCTTATTCTGTGAGAAGGTGCAGTACTCCATGCCCTTTATATGTTTCATTTATTTCTCTAAATATTCATACTTGGGTTGATGTAAGCTGTTTGAGAAAATATAAATATTCTCAAATTTTAAGCCGTTTGGACTTTCAAGAAGACTAAGCATAATATTTGTTTTCCCACAGTTTGATGGACCGACAATTACAATGTGCTTTTATTGTATTGGATAATGGATGCACCACCCCCAAAGTTTCTAACACAAATCTGTTGTTTTTGATGTATTAAACGCATATTTGCTCTATAATGTAGTTCATTCAACGAGAAATGCTCATTGATTATTATAAGAATCGCAGTCAGATTTCAAACCTGAGACGAGGCAGTGGCATTATCAACAAATTCATTAACACGGTAATTGTTGTAGCGCATATTCCTAGTTATAATTTTTGTGGACCTGGTACGAAGTTAAAACAAAGATTGGATCGCGGAGATCGGGGCTTAAATCAGTTGAATGCGGCTTGTAGAAATCACGACAATGCATATTCACAACAAAAGGACTTAAGTGATCGACACAAGGCTGATGCTGTTTTAATAAATAAAGCGTGGAATCATGTTATTTCAAAAAATAGTTGTCTGGGTGAGAAAGCAGCAACATACTTAGTCACAAATATTTTGAAACCAAAAATGAAATTCGGAAGGGTATAAAGAAAAAGAAGAAGGGGGCGAAGAGAAAGTGTAGGAAAAGGCGTACTATAGTTCAGACCTTTTCAAATGTTATTCAAACTTGAATACGAACATTGAAATAGCAAAAACCATTAGATCTTATGAGTGCGATTAAGGTTTCATGTAAAGCGGTCGAAATAAGAAAAAAAATTAAATTCCTCGTATCATTAATGTACCAAAAGTTGGAGGTTTTTTACCACTTGTATCCACTTTGACTTCACTTAGTGCGTTGGGTAGTCTTGCTTCTGGTAGTGGAGCTATTGCTAAAACCATTCATAGTGCAAACACTAGTAAAAACAATAAGAAGAGAGTAAACGACATGGAAGAAAAATGGAGAGTATTAGCGTGGGTGAAGGTATGTTTCTTTAACTTTATAGAAAAGAGTATGGATTATATCTTAATCCATTTATAATTATATTTATAAATTTATTCCTCATTTTCGAGTTGCATTTATGAGAGCCTCACTACCAAAGTCACCTTGGATTCATGAGTCAGGTATTTAAAACCTAGATGATTCTAAATCAAACGGTAGTCTAAAAATATTTTCTTTTATTTTCATCATATGACGAAATTAGTTTTCTTCTCCATTTTCTCTGAGATCATTTGAAATCCACCTGATTTTCATCTACGCGCTGCAATGTTTGGTCTATTCCTAAAAGTTTCTTGTTCATTTTCTTTGAGATTGTTTCAAATTTACCCTATTTTCACATGCACTCTTCATCGTTGGTTGATTCTCAGGTAAAAAAAACAGGTTGAAGAAACATTTTCTTCGAGATCGTTTCAAATCCGTCCCCGTTTTAACCTATTCACTCCTATGATTGGTCTATTCAAAATTTAAAAATGAAAGAAAAGTTTACAAATTGAGAGGGTTCAGGTATTCGAGAGTATACAATCTAAGTTAAAATAATTCTAACTCACATTCAAAAACAGCTAACAAACAGCGACAAGACAGCCTGCAAACAGTTATCAAACAGTTAAAAAACAGCCTACAAACAGTTAAAAACAGCGGTTAAACAGGTAAAAACAATTATACAAGAGTTAAAAACAGCTTACTAACTGCTCCCATTTAATTTTTAAACAATTAGAAAACAAAAACAACAACAAAAGCAATATGCCTAACCTAGAAATGGATGCAATGAAAGTCATAAAAGACTATAATGGAAATATGCCCAAACCAGTGATGCGAACCAATGTTCTTTACCCGATTAAATGATGATATAATTCTAACTCACATTCAAAGTTAAAGTTCAAACCACAAACAACCTAAAAAACAGCCTACAAACAGCTATAAACAGCAATGAAACTGTGAATAAACAGCCTACAAACAGCCTACAAACAGCCTAAAAACTGCCTACAATCTGCTAAAAACAGCTAACAAACAGTAAAAAAACAGCCTAAAAACAGCTAAAAACAGCTAACAATCAGTGAGCCCGACCGGCGGCGACAGCAGCCCGGCCAGGATCGGCGGTGCTGGCCCTCCAAATATTGCAAGCAAGTGATTCAGCTGAACCTGAGTCACTGCAGAGCGGCGCAGAATTTGCTGGTGCGCGAGGTAGCGGCAAATGTTGATATCCTTAGCGAACCCTATAGAGCGAGTGAAGGATCGGAGTGGGTCAAGGACCGCACTGGTAAGGCGGCCCTATGGCTCTGCGGCGATAGGCAACGGCGTATGTCCAGCATCCGGGCAGCTGATGGTTTTGTGAGGGCAAAGATGGATGACTATTGAATCTTTAGTTGCTACCTAGCGCCAAGCCTTCCGCTGGGATCGTTCTGCCGGATCCTGTCGTCCAGGGACGACCTGATCTGCGATCTTGGTGGGAGTCCCAACGTGGTAGATGGAGGCGATTTCATCGCATGGGTACAAGAATGGGGATCCACCTTAACTAGCGCCAGAGATCGGGCTGTCCTGGAAGCGTTTGCCTCGACGGACGTCGTGCTGCTGAACGACGAAGCGCGATATACTTTTGTCCGAGCCGGAGCAGCCTCGTTCATCGACCTGACCTCTGTGAGTACTGCAATTGCCCATAATGCCATATGGGGAATCAGTGAGGCGTATACGGACAGCGACCATGAGGCGATCCTGTGATGATTTGGCAAGCCGACGAGAGATACGCGCTTGGTACAGCAACCCAGCAAAGCGTACAGACCGGGCACGTTGTGCACCCAGGCGTTCGCCAGCGCGCTGGAGGCCATGGCAGTCAAAGCAACGGATGGAGCCAACGGAATGCCAAACCGTATGGCAGAGCACCTGGAGCATGCTTGCGACCGGAGTATGCGGCGGAGGGGGGCGTGTCGGAGGAACCAGAGGCCGGTGTTTTGGTGGAGCGACTCGATAGCCGACCTTCGGTCTACCTGCCTTAACGCCCGGCGACAGCTAACCCGTGCACGCGGAACGTCGCTAGTCGCCGATTGCACAAGGCCTACAAAGTGGCACGAAAGGCTCTCAAATTTGCCATAAGGGACGCGAAGAAGAAGTGCTTTCTGCGTCTCTGCGACGAAGCCGAGAACGATCCTTGGGGAGGTGCCTACAGGGTTTAAAAGCGGGTAGCACAGCCCCATCGGATCCCGAAGCCCTTGATGGCATAATGTAGGCGCTATTCTCGAAAGGAGCTCCTGTGACCTTGCAGTCGAACGTGGAACATCACCCCAACGACGCCGGAGAGATCTCGGAGGAGGATGTTATCCGAACGGGGAGAAAAGTACGCCCCAAGAAGGCACCAGGCCCGCACGCAGTGCCCAATAGGACATTGAAGCTGACCATCGCGCAACCCTGTACTCCAAGTGCCTATCGGAGGGGACCTTCCCGGAGAGATGGAAGAGGCAGAAACTCCTGCTACTCGCCAAGCCAGGAAGGCCGCCGGAGGAACCATTCTCTTTTCGGCCAATCTGCCTCACCGACACCACTGGAATAGTGTTTGAGAAGATAATAGTGGCACGGCTAAATTCCGCGATTGAGCAGGCCGGGGGCCTCTCTCCGAGACAGTTTGGCTTCAGGAAGGAAAGGTCGACGTCGGACGCTATCGATATTCGGCACGAGGTGGAAATGCGTTTCCAAGAGCTACTGTCTAGTGGTAACTCTAGAAAAAAGGAACGCATTCAACACCGCCGACTGCAACCGAACGTTGGAGTGCCTCGCTGCCCTGAACATCCCAGGGTACCTGCTGCAGATTGTGAGGAGCTATTTCTGCGACAGGGTGCTCACCGTGGACAAGTACATGGGTTCCAGGGTATACGAAGTCTCTCCCGGAGTCCTGCAGGGCTCCGTGCTGGGCCCCTACTCTTAAATACTATGTACGACGGTGATCTGGGTCTCCCAATGCCCAGCGACACCACCGTCGTGGGCTTCGCAGACGACACCGTCGTGGTCGTCGTTGCGATGAGCGCACTGCAGCAGAAGAGAGGGCGAACACAGCGACTCAGGCCATCGAAACCTGGCTCTCCAGCGCTGGCCTGGAGCTAGCCGCACAGAAGACGGAGGCTGTACTCATCTCAAGCCGGAAACTGGTGGAAACATCAGAAGTTTACGTCGCTGGAGCAGTGATAAAGTCACAGAGGGCGATCAAGTAGGTACACCTAGAGTACGCCCAGAAGAAGGCTAGCGGGACCGTGAGAGCCCTCTCCCGTTTACTGGTAAACACCAGAGTGGCCAAGCACAACACCAAGAGGCTACTGGAAAGCGCCGTCACCTCCCAGCTGCTGTATGCGGCGCCGGTGTGGGCTGAGGCGACCGGGACTAAGTCCAGGCTATGCGCTAGCGGGGTGACTTGCGCATTCCGAACGATCTCGAACGACGCCTAGTCATAGTCTAGTCATAGCTGGACTTATGCCGCTGGAGGATCTGGTACGGGAGAAGTCGGACCTACGCAACGTGCTTCGCGGGCACCTCGGGCCAGAGGGTGTCTCTAAGGCAGAACTCAAGAGCGCCGCCAGAAGGAGGAGCTATGGAAGCTGTCAAGTGAAATGGGATGCCTCGTCCAAAGGCCGTTGGACCTATAGGCTGTACCCCAGCATTGGGGCCTGGATGGAGCGGAAGCATGGGCAGAAGGACTTTTACCTGACCCAATTGCTGAGCGGGCACGGATGCTTCGGTAGCTACCTCAAAAGTTTCGGCTACGAAGAAAAGGACGGCTGCCCAGAGTGCGGATCTGAAAAAGCCGAAGATGCGAGGCACGTCAAGGAGAGTGCGAGCTGAGCGGCCTCCCATTGTGCGAAGCATTGCTTTGCGGCCGTACCGCTTGTCGCGCGCCCTTGCCTCGCCACTCCACTGTATGGCTTTCATTAGTTTTGTATGTTAATTGTTAATTGTTAGGTGTAAATAAATAAATTAATATAAAAAAAACTAACAAAAAGTGAACAAACACCCTACAAACAGCTAAAAATAGCTAACAAACAGTCTACAGCTGAAAACAGCGGTTATACAGTTAAGGGATACCCCCTGGTCTAGAAGCATGAATTTGAGGTACTTTTTAAAGTGTCGTAAAAAAAGGCAATTAATATTTTTACTATCCATTTTTTTATTTGCTAATTTTAGTAGAGTACAGAACAAAATTAAAAACTAAAAAAGTGACCAACCCTCCTAGTTATCTGAAACCAGAACAAACAAGAAAAGAAACTAACTTCGACATGCCGAAGTTTGAATACCCTTGCAGTAATTAGAAGAAGAAGAAAAATGTTCTGTTTTTTCGCTTTCTCGGGTACTGTCATAAAATAAATGTTGCCAGTGCAGAATGTTGCTGCCGAAAAATGTTGCAAGCAACAAAGCCATATAGATATATACATTCCTATGGCATCTATATAATATAGTGGTCCGATTTCAAATTAAAACCGAAATTCTGGAATAATTCAAAATGGACATGTTTTAAATTTTATGAAAATATCTGGAAAATTGGCTTAGTTAGATTTTTTCCTCAACATTTTCCGATCGGTCCTATGGCAGCTATATGATATAGTCGTCCGATCCGGCCCGTTCCGACTTATATAGTAGTGAGAGCATATAGAAGACTATCTGCAGAGTTTCATTCAGATAGCTTCAAAACTGAGGGACTAGTTTGCGTTGAAACGGACGGACAGACGGACAGACGGAAATGGCTAGATCGACTCGGCTGTTTGTGCTGATCAAGAATATATATACTTTATAGGGTCGGAAATGTCTCCTTCACTGCGTTGCAAACTTCTGACTAAATTTAAAATCCCCTTCAAGGGTATAAAAAGATTATTAATCTAGAATAATGTCGGAATGGCCGGAACTAAGATAAAGTGGAAAAACGTTTTTTTTTTCACAAAATGGCGACTGCCTGAAAAAAAAAGTTGTTTTTTATCACTTTTTCTGACTATTGATGGGGCTTATTCCAGCCATAGACAAGCCTATAAGGACACCGTTCCAAAAAAGACAGTTTTGAGAAAAAAGCGTTTAAAGTTTTGCTTTCCGGCCGAACCAGTATGGATGCCGAGTCAGAAAAATGCATATATCTCCGAAAATAATTTGAGTTTTGAATAATCCTCTTGTTCACATATTCTTGAATAGTTAAACTTTGAAAATATAAAAAAAAATCGATTTTTTTTAATTTCTAGACCAGAATACCCCCTTAAAAACAAATATAAAACAATTACAGAACAGCTTACTAGCTGCTCCCATTTAATTTTCAAACAATTAGAAAACAACAACAACAACAGGAGCAATATGCGTAACCCAGAAATGGATGCAAAGAAGTCATAAAAGACTTTGCCCAAACCCCTACTTATAAAAAGAAAGTAAGCTAACTTCGGCATGCCGAAGCTTAAATACCCTTGCACTTAGTAGAAGAAAATGGAGAAAAATTATCTGACTTTTTCGCTTTCTCGGGTAAATGTTGCCAGCGCAGAATGTTGCTGGCAAAAAATGTTTCAAGCAACAAAGCGAAACAGATATAAATATTTCTATGACAGCTATATGATATAGTGCTCCGATTTTGATGGCTATTTTTCTGTTGAGTTCGTATTTTCTGGGAGTTCCGACAAGGCTATGCGAAAATTCCGAAACTCCTTGCAAAACTAGGAAAATAGAAAAAATTGTTGTAAGCTACAAACGTAAAAACAATCACCACAGAAGGCTCTGAAGGCCGATATTGATATTAGATTAATTTTAGACAACAACAACAACAACAGCAACAATATTTCTTAGCATATTTTGCTAAAATGAAACGAGTTTTCTTATTGAAAATCTAAATTGTTTTTTCTTTTGTGGATTCGTGTTATCTGTGTTACTGTATGTGTGTGATTTTTCAAAACATCACAAAACTTTTTTGAAGAAAATAAAATCAGACGTGGCGCAGAATCACTAAGACGGACTTGAATCGAGCAGCATATCGCTATGATCCTACAATGGATGGCACAATGCAATGCATTGATATCGGTTCAATGGATGTCTCATGTCAGCATTGTAACGCACGCAAATTCCAAAAACAAATTTCAGGGATGTGCTGTGCTGATGGAAAAGTGGTTCTACCAAGGTTATATCCTCCACCAGAGCCATTGCAATTTCTTTTGTCTGGTGATGGTCCAGTTTCCAAACATTACTTAGCAAACATTCAGAAGTTTATTAATGGCTTCCAAATGACTTCTTTCGGCGCTACCGTCTAGGTAATTTATATTTCGACTTCCTACAATGGAAGATCGTTACACACAAACATCAAATCATATTACAACATCACATTTTCATCACGATAAAATATTTTTTTAATGATAAATTAATTAAGGATTGTAGAAGCGAATCAAACAACCATAAATGCGAAATCAAATTACCGCTAACCTAAATTAGCGATGTTTTGAAAAAACACACACTTATAAGAACGCAGATATAACACAAATCCAGAAAAGGCAAAACAATAAGAACTTTCCTTTTTAGATTTTCACAAAAAAAACTCGCTTCATTTATTAAAAAAAAGCAAAAAAATATTGTGTCATAAAAAAATGTTCAGTAGTCAACGATTTGACATTTTCTTTAAAGCGAATTCAGATTCCGGTACGTCTGCGTCCCCTATGTCTATTAACAAGTCGCAAGGTCAATCGCGAGATGTTTGTGAAGTTAATTTGGAATTTAATTGTTTTTCACACGGCCTACTTTACGACGCATGTTTCCGTGTCGGAAAGCCATCTTCATTATTTATATTCACGCCAAATGGAAAGACAAAAAATGTTGTTTATCATTCTGCATTTCATTACATTACACTGAAATCAATTTAAGTTGTGTTTGGTTTTCCATTTCCATTTATTGAAAGAAATCGAGAGCCATCTCTTTAAATACTAAGTTTGGGAGGGACAACGTCCGGGGAGGCCGCTAGTATTGTCATAAAATTTTGAGAAATGGCTATTCTGTATTATTCTAGCATTTCGATTTGAATTTGATCAAAATCGGACCACTATATCATATAGCTGCCATAGGAATATATTTATCTGCTTGGCTTTATTGCTCGCAACATTTTTCTCTAGCAACATTCCTCGCTGGCAACATTTTTCTCTAGCAACCATTATTTTATGTCAGAACATTAGTAGTTTATTTACCCGATTATCGGGATCTTTGATGTCGGCAAAAAGGGTAATAAAAATGCAATTAAAAAGGCTAGCTGTCAAAAATGGAGCAATAAAAATGCAATTTATTTGGGTAAGATGTCAACCTGTCAAGAGAGGGGGCAATAAAGGTAAAATAAATTAGGGTCGCGATATGTAAAATGGTACTTGAGAAACAAGTGATCAAGGGTTCCCACGATCCCGTCCGGTCTTGTCCCGCACGTGAATGTTTATCCACGAGCGACATTTACACGTTCACCCACGACCCTTGAAAAAGGGACGGGATGTAATTGAAAAGGGCGCGGCGCAGCGATATCAAACGTGAGCGATCCCGCGCCGCCAAGATCCTAGGCTGCACGTGTCCGTTTACCAAGAATCTTCCTAAAAAAATTGAGGGGTTGTAATTGAACAGGGCGCATTGCATCGAACCTGGGACGCACGTTCAAAAATTTTTAAAATTTACTTTTGTATATATATTATATTTTCTTCTTCTCAGAGATTTTTGTGAGCATACAGTAAAGAATTGCAGGCACAGGTATCAACTTCACTCAAATGAATACCAAAATTTGAATAAAGTAATCCTTTGTAAATTTTTAGACGATACGTTGAACTAAGCCAGTCAAAGGTGTGTATTCAAATAGTCGATCATGGATGAGAGGGCAATATACCTTTGTATTCATCTCACTCGCAACGGTTAGCTCAGTAGAAATTTTAACATGAATCGGTCCTAATTTTACCGATTATTTCTGATACGAGAGTTCGACAACTACAATTGGCGCCTTCCTCATAAACTCCATGGGTGATAGAAGAGCCCGTGGTTCTCGATTGCAATAGCTCTCTTGAAATTTGGTATACATATTATACAAAACAACAATTTAAATTGTTGTTAGTTATCCATTTAATGTAACAGCAAAACGTGGGCGTTCTCTGTTTGCTGACAACTTAACATTCCATAAATGATGTGTTCCCTGTACCAGTGTTGGGTAAAAATAGCAATCCCAGCTCCAAAATGCAAGTGGAAGGGTAGCCCCACTTTTTACTACATTAAGCATTTTAATTTTAGCACTGTCACTCGGAACGATGTGGGGGATTTTTTAAACTTATGCTTTTTATAGCAATATTATGTGTTTTCCCATCGACTGTTTTAACATACATATCATCAGTGTTTTTAGTAAGCAATAGAACAAGCTCATGTTTACAATTTAAAACCACTGTCTTGTAGTCTTCACCGAATTCCATCAGCATTTTTAAGGGTAAAGAAAAGCTGAATTGTAATACGGACTTCATCATTTGCCTTGAAGTTTTGTTGATATAGATAATAAGTATAATATTCTTTTTAAATAATACTTTCATTATTTGTGGGTTTTTCTTGAACATACAAAATGTCATTTATTTGAATATTAGTTGATAACCTTTATTTATTTATTATTAAAACCCAATGATTTTAGAATCAATCTTTTTTTTTATGAAAGAGCAGAACGAATAATTTTAGTCCCACAAGATGATGTGGATGAGGAAGATGATGACGATGCTTTCAGTTCGGCCTTTGTTTTGATAAGGTTATCAAAGGAGCGGTGTGATAAGTTTTTATTGTAAATAAGCATTCTGTTAAGTTAAATTGATATAGTTTCTCCACGCAAATTAACCAAATCTCCGTCCTGATCGGTTTCGAGCATGCTTATTTCTCTGCTGTTGACAGGTAAGTAAATAAAATTTATTGGTGTAATGTTCATTTTATATCCAGGCGGGGTACGTTTATTCCAAATTCATGAAACACATGATTTGGTCTCTTTCCAAATATGATCCACTAATTTTTATATTCCAATCTAACAGAATATATTTTTAAAATATTAACATTATTGTCCGAGACGAAACTTTATTATCATGTGATCTTAATTTTCGTTTATTAAATCGAAATAACCGACGTATTGATTGTTCATGATCGAAATATACCGTCCCATTTTTGGTAATAACTTGAACTTGTAAAGTGTTGGTGTTATATTCAATTTTTATGCTGTCATTAAGGTCATATTCTTTCAGATTATTAAAAATATATTTTATAATTTCATCAAACTCATAAGAGCCTACAGGTATTTCATTACTTTATTTCCAATTTGAATTATATAATTTTCCTTGTCCACGTTCGGGATAGAGTTGAATGTATAAAAATCAATTAAAGCACACTCATAGTTACGTTTTAATTCAATTTCCTACAAAAAAATCGCTAAGTACTCCAGTAAAATGCTTATCAGATCGGAAACCAATAAGTTCGAGCCGATCGATCATCGGAAAAGCAAATCCATGCTTGCCCCCCTATTGGAAGAGACCCTCTCCCCTCCCTTGTGATTGCTAGAACAGATAATGGATCCCTAAGCGGAATATCGCCGTTTAAAATCAAAACAACAATTGACTCCGCGATTAGTGGAGAAATTGCAAAAATTGTCGACAACTTAAAAGCACAAAAGGTCACAGAAGTAAAAAAAATTACTAAGTTCTCATTGGGTAATAGGACCGAAATCATCCTAACTTACTCAATGCTCAGTCTCCCGGAAAACATAAACATTGGCTATGAGTGAGTAAAAGTCCGACCATACATCCCCCCACCAATGCGCTGCTTCAATTGCTTGCCTGTTGAACACTCGGCCAAGTATTGCAAGAGCCCAGCGTCATGCCTTAAGCGCAGTCGCACATCACATAGATGAGAATCATGGAAGAGAATGGAGAATCATGCGAAGAAAACCCAAGCTGCATCAACTGCCGAGAAAAAATACTACCTTAGCGCTGATCACCTCTCAAGGGACAGAAAATGCCCTTCATAACATACCAAGAAATCCAAGCCATAAAAACACTGCAGAAAGTAGACAGCCGACAAGCCATATACAAGACCAGACATCAGCACGATGGCGCAATGTATTCGTCAGTGGGCAAACGCAACCAGAACCAATCAACACAACAGCAAAATGACCAAATCTCCCCCAAGCAACAACAAGCAAGCGAACACTCATACAATATGAAGATGACGACGGGATGTCTACCAGCTACTTCACCTCGAAACAAAACAATTTGGCTAAGTCTACTTACAAAACCACTATTTATACAAAAACTTATCAAAAAGAGAAAAAAGATTACTTAAAAATAATAACGAAAGCTCAAATTTTATGCTTACTACGTCTTAAGTTAAGTCTTTAATAAACAAAGAAACAACAGTTTAAGTTTAGGAAAAAACTAAACCTGAATTAAATTATACAATACTATGACACTAACGATACTCCAATGAAATATGAATGGCTACTCAGACAACTATAATGAACTCCTCACCCTTATAAAACAACACAATCCAAAAATAATCACCCTCCAGGAAACCCATATAACACTTACCCAAAAATTCCC
>VNJU01007234.1:0-25929 GCA_008042675.1 Drosophila seguyi | reverse complement strand
GCGGATTTTTTGCGCCTAGGAGACTCATTTAATAGCTTTAGGCTATTAAATTGAGTATCCAGCGCCAAGAACATATCTTGAGTTTTGCCGCATAAAAGACATCATCTCCCTTTCAACCTCGCGACAGGCCTCACAACAGTACCGCAGACCGATGTTTTTTCTTACATCGTCTACCGCCCGAGCCCCAACACCAATGCACTTGGCATGCATAATGTTGTCGCACAGCCAGCAGCCGATTGTAAGATCGGCAGAGGTAATAACCTTTTTACAGGTTTTAACACCACAGACAATAGCGGACATTATTTCGACTTACCACTGTACCTTTGCGTAGGGAGAGATAAGAGTGCAGCTGCACTGAAAAATAGGGAGAGTGAGAGAGCGGGTGAGCGGGTGAGCGTGGGAGCAAGCTTTTCGTTTAGCTGTCGCGACGGCCAAGCTAAACGGAGAAGGCACAAAGAGGAATGCAAAAAAAATGCAAAAGCAAACACTAGCAGCACAACTAAAATGTGAAATTAATAATTATTAAATACACAAAACAGAATAGCTGCATGCACACGAAGTGAACGGGATCTTTATGAATCACAAAATCAAAGAATTAGAATAAAACACCGGTTGTTTTTATCAAAAAATTACACAAATCGAGAGCGCAAGAAAAAAACACGTCCGTTCACTTGGAAGAGAGAAATCTACGAAACGGAATCTACGCCAACATCACAAACGAGATCACAAAAGTCATCAGGGAGCTAAAGCCGTACTGTGCTATTAAGGCCATCTGTAAACTTTTCAACGGAATCATATTATATGTTTTATTATTATAATGATACCCTGAAAAAGATCACACGATCCCGTCATCAAACAGACCAATAAGCTTGCTACCGTGCCTTTCCAAATTGTTCGAAAAGTTTCATCTAACGCGGTTAATACCATATATGGGCGTTCACAATATTATCCCAGCGCATCATTTGGTTTTAGAGAAAAACACGGAATTATCGAGCAAGTTAACAGAATAACATTTGAGATTCGAACAGCCTTCGAGCATAGCGCGATATTCCTCGATGTATCTTTCGCATTCGACCGCGTCTGGCTTGAAGGTCTTATGCATAAAATTAAAACACACCTGCCTGGTACACTCATAAACTCCTGGAATCGTACCTCTACAATAGAGACATCGCAGTGAGGTGCACCACTTAAATTTCTGACAACTACACAATCGAAGCTGGAGTCCCACAAGGCAGTGCACTTGGGCCAACTCTATTCGTCGTTTACACCGCGGATATTCCCACGAGTGGCCGACTAACAACACCCACCTTCGCTGACGACACTGCGATCCTCAGCCGCTCCAGATGCCCAGTCCGTGCAACAAACCGAACTCCCCAACCACCTTAAGCTAGTCGAGAGGTGGCTCTCTGATTGGTCTATTTAAATAAACGGACAAAAGTGTAAACACAAACGTTTACTCTAAACAGACAAACTTGCCCCCCACTCTGCCTGAATAGCACGCAGATGCAAAGTCAAAAAAAAAAGAAATAAATAATAATCGTGCCTCAAATTTCTTCATACAGCTAAAAAAAAATGCCACGACCAAGGCGTGCTAATATTGGTCGCCGTACACGTAATGCTTCTTCTTTATCGTCCAATAGAAGATTGCAAAGTGAGAAACGGCGTGCACAAATTAATGCCCATAACAGAGGTCGATATGCACGAAATCGAAATTCACCTAATCTCTTGATAGCCAGCCACCTTGAAATCGGCCAATGCGAGCTGGAGTTCGTGTTTTGCAGCAAACGCTCCATGCTGCTTATAACTACGATAGTGCGATTGATTACAGTGCATATAGCTGTATTGGTGGAATGACGGTGAGATGTGCACATTGTGGTCCAGCCAAATTTCCAAATGAAACAGATGGCATGTGCTGTGCTAACGGCAAAGTGAAATTGCCAACATTTGAATCTCCACCCGATCCACTACATTCGCTGATTTTTGAAATGGTATCAACGTCGACACATTTTTTTTCTCATATTCAAGAATATAAAGCATAATTTTAAATGACTTCTTTTGGTGCGACAATAATGGTAAGAGACAATTTTATGCCGACGTTCAAGGGGATTAGTTCTACTTCTTCTTCATCCTCCTTCCTCTTTCTTCTTTTTCCTCCTTCTTCTTCCTTCTTCGTCTCATATTAAAGATTCAGGGTCAGATTTACCACCGCGCTGGCTTATTATTACCATATCCTGATACCGATCAACAATTCTTACAAATCTATTTCATTGAATATGAAAATCGCAAATTGGATTGGCGATGTACAATTGCTTCGAGGGCAAGGCGACAAATTGTTTCTGAGCTTCATATTTTCATCAACACAATGAATTAGTTCGATTATTCAAAATCGCACTCGATCGTACGCCAAGGAACCACAAAATCATCATAAAAGCCGATAGAACACCCATCGGAGAGCATGAAAGACGATTTAATGCACCGACAATCAATGATGTGCCTATTGTAATTGTTGGGGACCGGTTTCAGTCTCGCGACATCGTGCTACATCGAAGAACTGAGCAATTACAGCATGTTTCAGAGCTTCACCGCAGCTATGAAGCATTACAATATCCATTATTTGTACTGGAAAGGTGGTGACGCCTAAAATATCAATATACCAATGATATATCCACAAACCTGTAAAGTATAATATAAATTCAATATGCATTGTTAGTGCGATGAAGTATTATTCATACAGATTAATGATTCGCCCACAAGAAGACAATTTCATTTTGAGATGTGGCAAACTTTTCAATCAATATGCTGTTGACATGTACGCAAAATAGGAACAGAACGTCTTATTTACCTTCGGTTCAATCAAGCAAATTTACGATCGGAAGAATATATACACTTGCGAGATGCAATAGTGAGTGATGGTAATACAAATGACATCGGACGTTTAACAATATTACCATCCGTTCAGAGCACACATCGTTTAACTCCATAAATTAAAAAGTTTAGAAACGCGATGATGTAATATATATTGTTTTTAAAAATTCCTGACATGATATGAATTCAAATATGTTATGTAGAATGCACAATTGCAGTTATAGCTTTTATCGGTATAAAGATAAATAAAAAAGTAAATAATCGGTATAAAGATAAATAAAAAAGTAAATAATCGCCAGTAATGTTATAGTTTTTATGTGACTGGTGGAGTTAATCGATTTGGCAACTGAAAAAAAAATAATAAGATAAAATTTATGCTTTACATTTTTAAGTTTTTATTAAGAAAAAGTTTAAATTTTATACATTTTGTTTGTAGGGAGGCGTCCTTCCGCTAATGATGTCCTGGACGTTGTAAAAAATTCCCACGGCGCAGGCGACAATAGTTCGAAATAAAAAAAGCGGGGGCGTCGTGGGATCAATCGGGGTGCATCAGCTTTTTTCGGCTGCATACATATGACGACTAAAGAAAGCTTAAAACTAAAGCCGCGCTCCAGCGCGCTTTGCTTCGTCAAAGCGAGCGCGGAAGATCAACGGCAGCCGACCGCATAGTTCGGTTACAACCCGAGCTCCGGAGCGAGTGGGCACAGGGGAGGCCGAGAGCGTGCGCTTCAGCGGGGCGAGCGCGGACGGGAGCGAAAGGTTTGTGCGCGGAGGCGGCACTGTGGCCCCTCACGTAAACATTAT
Source organism: Drosophila seguyi (assembly GCA_008042675.1). NCBI lineage: Eukaryota > Metazoa > Arthropoda > Insecta > Diptera > Drosophilidae > Drosophila > Drosophila seguyi. The sequence goes on along the minus strand of VNJU01007234.1, from coordinate 22,260 downwards.
CCCCACCCTTGCAATCACTCGGGTTGCAACATTATCGTCCTATTATGGCTGGGGGCAGGCTCCGGAGAGGCAGCAGACGGCATGATCGGGGTGCATCCCACGGCGTTGAGATAAGGAAGCTGATCGGAGCGTAAGGATGTGTTGATCTCTCCGGTTCGGACGTATACCGTGCAGACTCGGCTATGGTAGGCCTAATACCTCGAGAACGTCTGCCTTTGGGCGGAATTGCGTTGATCGGAGAGGATGAATTCAGTGCAGACTCGGCTACGGTGGGACCAAGTACCTCGGGTAAGTCTGCTTGTGCAAGGAACTACGTTGCGCGGAAGTGCTGACATTGGATCTGGTGTGGATGAAGAAAAAAGCGTGAGTGATGTTTCGTAATTTGCAATTTAGGAGGATGCTGCGAAGAAGCCGCGTGCTCTGAATGTAATTGATGCAGGAGCGTATGATGGTGCTGATTGCACGTCTTGCATCGGTCCCCACTGCGGCAGATTCCCTTAGAAATGTTCGTGGGCCAAACAGTTTGAACAGTAGCGGTAGACGATAACCGCGCGAAGCCTCTTTTCAGTACTAAGCTTACGGAACTGTTGGCATTTTCGGAGTGGGTGGATTCCAGTGCAGACTCGACAACGGTAGGACTGAGTGCGTTTGGGAAACCTGGCCCCGAGGGCGGCCGCACTGCGAGTGGCAAGGAGTTGGTCCAACGGACCTCTGGAGGCGCAGGAAACTTGCATGAAAAAAATAGTGGGAGCGGCTGCCGTAGACAATGGGCCAGTGAGCACCCAACCGAATATTGTCTATTGTGCCAGAAGAGAGCCTAAAATGTTGCGCTTGGAGCCGCCCAGAAGTACAGACGGAAGAATGTCAGCTCCTATCAATACGTCGATTTCGGAGCTTTCGAAAAACGTGGGATCCGCTAAGGGGATATCAGGATGCTCCCTCACAAGATATCTCGAAATGTGGTGTGATGGAAAACTTCCCATCTAGTTGAGGCAAGACATAAGCAGTCGCATTTAACTGCAGTCCGGGTCTGAAGGAAGCGCAAATAGAAAATTTGCAGAACTTCGTGCATTGAGCAGCAACTGTCTGATTGAGACCGGAAACCTGGGTCTGGACTGCTTTAAATGGAAGCTTGATTCAGTTGAAGAGCTTCTCAGTAATGAAGGCTGCTCCGGAACCTGAAAACACACTTGAACATTGGAATGATCATCGGAAGCTGTAGCGCTTATCGCAATAGGCTCGGCTCGTGAACTAGGTGGAGCGGAGAATCGTGGAACGGTCAGAACCGTATTGGCGTGGTGCAGAAGGGTGTGATGGCGTCCGCGGCACGGAAAACAGGAGTTGGCACTAGTGCAGTCCCGGTGCCCTCGAGCAAAACAATTCAAGCAGAGTTGCTGTCTTCGGATGTACTCGGAGCGATCATTCCCGTTCATTGCCAGAACACGGGGACACGTACGTAGAGGGTGATTTCCCATGGAACACAGATTACACCCTCTGGGAGCCGGAGCTAACCTGGGCTTGTTGGAGTTGGGTCTGTGCGCAGGTGAGTTTAAAATTTACCTTCTTGGCGGAGAAAGTTCTGGGGCGCTAGGCCTAACGTCGTCAATGGCTTCCCACGTGCGATGGCGCTCCGTCAGAAAAGCGTTCAACTCGTTCCAGGTCGGAATTTCAGACTTATTATGGATCTTCTGTTCCCACAGGGAAAGCGTGAGAGTTGGAAGTGTGGAAGAAATCATATACACATTTCCAGGGCTGTTAGGCAACTTTGTATGGTGCCTTGCAGATCTTTTGAAGCGGCCCGGATTCTTGGGGGATAGTCTGGATATTAAAAAGAATCTTCTGACTATTAACAAGCAGTCTGTAAGGCTTCGCCATGTAGAAATAAAGCCTTCGTTGGTTAGAGGCGCCTTGGAAACAATGGAGTGCGCATCGCCACTCGTTTTAAAAAGTAGGTGGAATAACCTTTCCACTGGCGTATTCTCGAATTGTTGATATAAATGGCGGTGAATAAATCTCGGAAGGTAGGCCACCGAAGATAATCACCAGCGAAAACTTCGGTGTCAACGGGCGGTAACGACACCCGTAATCGGGGTTGCGGGAATACTGGCGGAAGCCTGAATGGACTGGCAGGCGGCCTTTTCTGTTGCTTCCTGAAGATGGGCAACACACATTGAAAAAACAGTGTAACAGTAACTGTATTTTGATCTGAGCACTGTTGAGGTGGCTGGATCCTCGGCGGACACGGAAGGTCCAAGCAGCTAATATAGTCCTTCTTCACATCTTCCCACAGGGCCCGGATTTCGTCCAGATGGACTCGGCACATGTAAGGGGAAAACATATCAGTGTCAGGGGCGCCCGGAGTGTGAATGTCAGCTTCGAGTTGGCTAACTCTGTCCCTTGTGGCAGTGAACTTTATAAGGGCGACTTCTACCGCATTTTGCGCCATTTTTGCGACCGAACGAGTAAGCCTTCGCAAGGGACAGGAAATGGTGTCAACGGATTCGTCGCTTTTTGCCCTTGAAGTGGCAGTGGCAGCCTTTGGCTTTAATTGAGACGGCCGCGGAGTTGCGAATTGGGATCTGTCCAAGCGGATAGATGGGATCGGACGCGGCTTCTTGTAGTCTCCCGTTGGTATTATAATTCGAATTCTGTTTATTAGCGTGTGTCGCCTAGCGACCGCTCGGACGTGGAGCTCGCTTATATTCGAGTTGACTCAGAAAGGGGAAAAAATTAGGCCGAAATAAATCAATTAATAATTTGGAAAATTATTAGCCGTCAAGAAATTTTAAGTACTCGCCAAAGCTTGGCTTTGGTTCGGCAGAGTACTGATATGTTGTCGATAAGGCAGTGCCTATGTAATGTAATAATTGCGAAGCCGGATAGGTGGAGTAAAAACCTTGGCATTGGCTCGACCAACAACTCACTGTTATGCCTTCGGCAAAGCAGTGCATCCGTAAGAGGAAAAAACAATAACAACAATGACACGGCTGCTGCAGCGGTTAAGTCGAGTAAGTGTCAAAACAGTCGCGGTGATGTATGGGTTTTAATATTTGTTGTTTTTGTCTCGCTTTTATTTTTAATTTATATTAGTCTCGCAGCGAAGGTTAGTTTTGGGATCGGAGGCAGAAAATATATGCATAAAATATATGGACATGCATGCGAACATGTAGATATATGTGTAAGCACAGGTTGGCTTCGATAAGTGGACTGTATTTAAAACGAAAGGACAGAAAAATTATGTGGAGAAAAACTTTGCACACAGAAGAATAGAAAAATACTGTCGCGACAACGGCGGACTTATCGGCGAATAGGTAATCTTACGAAAATAGTGCACACCGGTTGGCCGATATTAATTATGCCTTCTTTTCACCAAATAATTTAATTTTTCACTTGGCAATGTTTCGCGCAGTCGGATTTGTAATACAATATGAGCACAAGTTAGCGTGCGTGTGTGTGTACATACGTGTACGGGTGCACATATGCCGCGACCGTTGGCTGTTTTATGTGAAACGGAGAACCGAAAACGGCGAGGAATATGGCGACACACAGAAAGAAAAGACGGATTGAAAATATTTACGAACGATGAAGAGAAATATAAATATCTTCGCTGCCGTTGTGTCGGGAAAATAATCTTACAGCACCAGCGGGCCGAGCGCGGACGGGAGCGAAAGCTTTCTGCGCGGAGGCAGCACAGTGGCCCCTCACGTAAACACATTTTAAGCACAGCTTTTTTTTTCTAAATTAATTTATAGGAACTTTATGTTTGGGGAACTTTATTCTTTGGGATGTTTCAGAAATATAAATAATGTCTTCTTCATTAGCTGAAGGCGAGGATTCGTCATTTTGATATGTTGACAAATTACACAGTGTAACAGTGATTCTGAACTTTTGGAGTGACCTAGTACAGATTGTTTATCTGGTCGAATGTAACGCAAAACTACGTTTGAATTTTTTCTAACACCCTAAAAAAACCATTTTTAAAAACTTTTGGAGCTTTTTATAGCTTTGTGAAGTAGCTTACAGGAAAAAATAACTTAATGTTTGTTTCGAATGAGAAATACAACATTTTTGCTTGGAAATATGAAAAGTGCCCTTTTTTCGTGTTCTTTTTACTTTGAAAAATCGTCATTTCGAGTTGGAATTTTTCAAAGCAAAAAAGTACCGAAAAATGGTTTTTTAACAATACCTTAAGAGTTTGAGGGTGTTTGAAAAATTTCAAACATAGTTTTGTGTTATATTCAACCAGATAAACAATATCTACTAGGTCACTCCAAAAGTTCATTCACTTTTGTCAATTTTGTAACACTGTGTTATAATAGTATCCGTGTTTAACAGGAGGAATGAATTTAAGCAGGGACTTCATATCTCTCAATTTTGTCACAGTTCTTCCACAGGAAATAAAAGGTTTTTCCGTGGATACCAACAGACATGCCACTAAAATTTAAGCGAGTGCAATTCCCATTGCGTCTATCATTGCCATGTCCATTAATAAGGGACATGGACAAACGCGTCCAGTATGCGGATTGAATTTGGAAGAGCCGTGCTTTTCTCACGGGCAGCTATCGTGGCCTGTTCAAGAGTTGGCATTCCAATCTCTTTATTTGTATACGCTCCAAATGGACAGACGAAAAATATAGTTTATCCAAATGTTTTGGATTGAAAATAACAATTTTCAAATAAAGTAAATGACTTTCATTTTTAAAAAATTTTTCATTGAATTTTAAGACTGCATTCGGCGAAACGCCTAGAGCCCGCCAGTTTAAATTAAAACCTGTCACAGTCGCCATGTAAACACGAAACTGTCTAATCCTCGAAGCAACTCATGTCGCTCCGCTGGCCGACAGCGAAGCCGGCGGCAAAGCGGTAAGTACTTATGTATTTATATATGCATATAAATAAGCGACGGCGAAAAGTCGCAGAGGTAGGGGGAGGTATTATGTTCACGTAGTGACAATGTGGTCGCACATGTAAGATATGCAGACTCAGCACTTAGCAGGCCCATTGCTAGGGTCTTTGACTTTTAAAATAAGTGCATTGATATATTTGTATTTATGCATAACACTGAGTACAGAGTGCATTTTCTATGTGAACATACTACACCACCCTCCGGGCTCCCCTGATACTGGCATGTTTTCCCCTTACATGTGCCGAGTTCCTCTGGACGAAATCCGGACCCTGTGGGCAGATGTGAAGAAGGACTAAACGAGCTGCTTGGACCTTCTATCCGTGGATTAAGCCTTCTCAGCAGTGCTAAGATCAAAATACACTTACTGTTACACTGTTTTTTCGAGGTATGTTGGCCATCTTCAGGAAGCATTAGAAAAGACCGCCTGCCAGTGCAATCAGGCTTCCGCCAGTGTTCCCACACCACCGAATACGGGGTGTCGTTTACAGCCCGTAGACACCGAAGATTTTGATGAAATGAACTTGACGTGTTCCTAACGGAGCGCCATTGTACTTTGGAGGCAATTAACGACATCAGGCCTAGCGGTTCGAGGCATGTTTCGCAACGGTCGGCAAACGCGAGAGCGCAAACGCGCAGGCTCAATTCGTACTAGGCCAGGGTGCCTCCACCCTCCAAGGCGTGCGTTCTTTGTTCTCGAGAGAACTATCCTGTTCGCTTATGTCCGCGGTTCTTTGAATTGGATGTAAATGGTCGCTCCGACTACATTAAGAAACGACAGCTTTGCTTAAATTGTTTCGCACGAGGACACCAGCAACGGGATTGCTCTAGTGCCCACAGCTGTTTCACGTCCCACAGCCTACTCCCAGAGGCGCGGGCGCCTCAGAGGATCTCTCAGATGTGCAAGTTTGCTTCGCTTTCGGCTCATGAGCCGTTCTGCTGGGCACTGCCCTCATTAACGTGTGCCATATGCGGTGCAACTTCAAAGCGCGAGCCTCTATCGACTCCGGGTCCGAAGTGACCTTGATTACAGAACGTCTGTTCAACTTAGTCAAACTTCCATTCAAGACTATCCAGGCCCAAGTGTTCGGCCTGAACCAAACCATGGCCGCTCAGTCCACCAAGTTATGCAATTTCTTTGATTCGATCGCCTTCCAGACCTGGACTACAGTTAGAGACCGCAGCCTACGTTCTTCCGCAGCTGGCTGGAAATCTTCCCTCATATCCAGTCCCACAAGATCTTCTTAAGGATCTTCTTGACATCCCTCTGGCAGACCCCAAGTTCTTTAAGAGTTACTTGCGCCCTTGAAGACTTGCTGGACCAGCTCCTCTCTGAATTCGGGAATTGAATTCTGACACGTTTTGCGAGCAAGTTTTCCTTTGCAAGTTCGTCTGCCGTCTCGTTACCAACGATGCCCTGGTGGCTGGGAACCCAGTAGATCCGCACTGACATGGTCGTGCTAAGGATATCTAGTGCCTCCCTGCTTGACAGTACACTTTTGGAACTGACCGCTGACGATTGCATGGATCTTATCGCCGCTTGACTGTCTACAAACAAGTTAACCGCTTCGTATGGGCGGTCAGTGCTCTGCGCAAGCTCTGCCGCTTTCCCTATGGGGATTACTTCCGCCTGGAAAATACTGCATTGGCTTGGTAGCTTATACAACAGCCTCATTTCAGGGTCTATACAGTATATGCCCGCTCCAACTCCTTCTTCCATCTTGGAGCCGTCGGTGTATATATTGAGGTGTTGAGCATGGTTCTGACCTGTTTTCCAATCGTCAGGTCCCATGTATGAGGTAGTTTTTACATCCGGGCACGTTCTGGTTATTATGTAGTCAGATATACTGCTCATGTCACGACCAATTGAACTTTGCCCGAATCCTTGCAGATACATATTCCCTGATTCAACCAGGTGTTGTGCTTCCTTTCCTGCAGTCAGTTGCGCATGGATATCTCTTGTGGGGGTTGATCTCAGCGCCCCTGTTATGCAGAGCATAGCGGCACCTGGTATCTCTTAGTGAAGGGAATGAATGATACTGAGTCCTACTTTCTTCGCCCACTCACATATCTTGAGTGTTGATTCCATAATCGAGCTGAGGGTCGATGGACAGACTCGCGTGATAATTATGCTTATGTCGTCAACACAGGCCGTTATCTTTGAGGCCTTCCTTTCGAATCTCTTGATCAGGTCGTCCACCACCATATTCCACAGGAGAGGTGACAGGACCCCGCCTACCGGCTTGCTCCTTTCACCATGGAGGAGGTGCCCCAATCGGATTGTACCCGCCTACAGCTTAGAAGATTTCTAATCCACATGCTGACGGCGGTGGGAGTGTTGGCCGCTTCTAGGCGGTCCATTATAGCGTCTGTGGTAACTTTGTTGAATGCTCCGGATATGTCCTCAAACACTCCGATCCGGATATGTCCTCAAACACTCTGAGAGCATATTCTTTGTTGTGCAGGGCTCTCTCAATGGTGGCATGCTGGTTGGTCGACAACAGTCTTCCCACATCGTTCCTGATGTATATGTCCAGCAGCTTTTTTAGCGTCTTGAGTAAAAAGGACGTGAGGCTTATCAGCCTGTAGTCCTTGGGGCTCACGTGACTGTAGTTTCCCGCTTTTGGCAAAAAGACAATCCTAGAGGTTCTCCATTGGATAGGATTATAGCCCGTGCTTAAGCAGGCTGTGTAAATAGCGTAAAGCCATGGGGTGATGACATCGTTGGTCACCTGTAGCACGACTGGAAATATTCCATCTAGTCCTGGTGCTTTTATTCCCTCAAAGGAATCTAAAGCCCATTGGATTCTTCTAGAGGATATTAAATTTATTGGGAGAGGCTCTTCTCCAGATGCGAGTTCCTGGTGTTTTTTGGCATCAGATATCTCAGTGCATCCTGGGAAGTGCGCTTACATTAGTGCTGTTAAGGCTTCTTCGCTGCCTTCAGTCCACTTTCCGTCATCGGGCTTGAGCTGACTCTGTATGGTAGGTTGCTTCGGAGTCTAGCCGTTTCCTGGGGCCGTCTCCATATTGGAGCAGAATTTTTTCCACGAGCTTCTTTGCGCCCTGCGTAATTCCTTCTTGTAATCCCTTAGAAGGATCTTGTATTCCTCATTGACAATATCATTTTTCGCCTCTTTGGCAAATTTGTCTGAGGTTATTGCGTAGAAGCGAGAAGTTCTGTTCCTCCAGGGTGGCTTGGTCCTCTTCCTGGTTCTAAATGTCGGGCATGCCGCACGTTGCGCATCTAGCAACTCCTTGGAGAAGGTCTCTAGGGACTTTTCTATGTCTTTCGCGGATTTTACTATGCCCGGACCGTTCGCGAGTCGTGTCGGGATCGTCCTTTTAAACTTCCCCCGTTAGTGTTCTCGGCGTTCCTAAAGACGGTTGGCTTGGGAGAGTGATCGAATTCATATTGGTATTGAATGTATTTATGATCTGAGAAGGATGGTCTCTCAAGGACTCTCCATTCTGATACCATAGTACATCGTCCCCTTACGAACGTTAAGCCTAGCACGTTCGAGGGTGTGGGACCTACGAAGGTATGCTCCTCCCCCACGTTTGCTATACAAAGGTTAGTAGATAGTAAAAAGTCTAAGAGTGACTCACCTCTGTCGATTATTTTGGGGCTTCCCCACACGCAGTTGTGTGCGTTGGCGTCTGCGCCCACGAGCTGTTGCTGGTCGTTCGGGCTGGCTTCTGAGTTCTTCCGGTGGGGCTGCTCTGTTTGAGCCATATAGCAAGAAGCTACCAGGAGGCGCTTCCTTTTGCTGTCAAGCATCACAACAGTCAGGTCATCCGTGCTGTAAGGTTAGCGTGGAGACCCTTCCGTACGAATACGGCGGTTCTATTCCAGCTAACCGTTGGTGAGTAAAATACATGGTGTGATGAGGACTTTAGTCCGGCAATGGAATTGCTCGAGGCAATCCACGGCTCCTGGACCAAAGCTATGTCGACAGACCCTTGCTCCATGGCAATCAGGAGTTACGCCATCTTCCCGTATCGAGGGTACAGGATGTCCTCCGCCGCTTTGTTGATCTGGAGGACTGCCCACTGGCCCCCCTCTTTGGGTGTCGGGGTCGCAATGTGCAGCACCTTCCAACTTCGCCATTGGTATGGATAGGATAAACTCCCTGTCCACCACCTCCAGCTTGGCCCCCTCCCACAGCGCTTCCATCTGGCTGACCGTTTGCGTCAGCCACTTCCGAGTAGGGTCGTCCATGCACCATCAAATGTGGGCATGGGGCCAAGGGAGTCATCCTCCATCTGCGCAAACAGCGCTTCGACGAGCCTCGCGTGCACCGTCTTCCACCGTTCTTCGGACATCTTTCCGTTTTCGTCCTTCCGGTCAATGAGTGCCACGATCAGATGTCGTTTGGTCACCTCACTAACCTGTGCAGCCTTTTGAGACGTCTTCGCCTTAGGTGGAGGGCCTACCTGCTTGGGCCCGCGTTGCCGTTTGCTCAGCGGAGCGTCCTTCGTGGCGCTCTCCGCGGAACGTTGCCTTTTGCTGGCAAGTATCTCCTCCACTATATTGGCGAATCCGCCCTTCGAGGACATGTTGATTTTGGCGTAGTGTAACCTGCCCTCTTCAATCTTCTGCTCGGCCCAGGCTAGCTTTGCCTTCTCCTCTTGGGAGAGGTTCGCTTTGTCCCGAAGCCGGCTTCCGATCAGGATGGTTCAGGCGAGCGGAGTATGTTCTCCTCCTCCTCTAAAGTGAGCTGCACGCTCTTCAGGCCCGTATCTGTATCGACGGCGGCACCTGAGCGGCATAGTTTGCTCTGCGATGTTTTTGAGGCAGTAACAGTACAACTAGCACGACCTGCTCCCGTCATGCTAGAGGTGTGACCGGTGGCGACACGCAGAGAAGATTGCTCCCCTCCGTGCCCGCCGGTGGTAGCAGTCACGCTTCCCACCGACGTTTGGGCTGACATCCCAGCCCCGTTTGACTCCTTCGTCCCACTTATTATGGCGTATTTTTAACGGGAACCACCCACTTGCGTTTTATGCCTTCCGCCAGGCACCTCCAACCATGGCAAATGGTCACTTCCTCCGGCTTTTGGGGTGGAAGGAATTGAACCGTTGCCTCAGCTAGACACAGTATTACCCATTGCCCAGCCGGCGCCCTAGTGGAGGGTTCAGATGGAGGATTTTTGCCAGCCACAGTTAAAGGTAGAACCTCATGGGTTTTGCGACGCCTCGCAAAGGCGTATGGCGCCGCCATTTACGTTCGAGTTGTGGTCGGGTCTACGGTAGCGGTGAACTTGCTAACGGCAAAGTCGCGGGTGGCCCCAGTCAAGACGGTGTCGCTCCCGCGGCTGTGGTCCTGTCTGGCTGCAAGGGCCGCGTTGCGAGTGGCCCATTCAAGGCAATGGCTCCCTCGAGACGTAACACGAGAAGCGAGCAGTCAAGGTCCATATTCAAAAGTCGTTTTTCCACATTCGACAAAGCGTTGCGGGTCCTCGCTTATGTCCGCTGCTTCATCTAGCGCTCACGACCAAGTCTTCGTTTTAGAACCACTTGACATCGACTGAAATCGCATCAAAAACAACACGAGACGAGCCTGGCTCATTACGCTAGTATTTGTGTGCTTCTCCACCTAGGCCATCCATTTAGAGCCGATGTCTGACCTTACTACTGAGAAGTTTCTCGCCGCCTTCGCCCGTTTCGTGCCCCGGAGAGGGTGCCCCCGTCAAGTTCAGTCGGACAATGGGAAGACGTTTGTGGGCGCGGCTAGTCAACTTTCACGCGATTTTCTTCAAGCTCTCAAAGGGGCTGTGACGAGTGCCTTTAGTCACCAGCAGCTTCTTTGGGACTTCATCCCCCGGGTGTACCACACATGGAAGGCTTGTGGGAGGCAGGCTTCATGAGCTTCAAGACCCTGTTCTATAAGTCTACGGCCACGCGGAAATACACGTTCGAAGAGCTGTCCACGCTTTTGTCTAGGATCGAAACGTGTTTGAAATCGCGTCCGCTCTCACCAATGTCCGAAGACCCCGCTGACCTATTAGCCCTTACTTCTGAGCACTTTCTTGTTGGAGGGCCTCTCCTCGCTGTGGTGGAACCCGAGATAAAGGGGGATACCACGACCATTATTACCCGCTGCAACACCTTCACCACACACAACACCCTTCAATGAGCGGCGATTAGGCCGAGTGTTGCCAATATTTGATGGACATGTCCGTGTGGTCGACATCCGCACTCATGAAACGTCCCATAGCGAAGGTCGTAACCCTTCCAATGGAGGCACCTGCCTGCCTTCAATAGCGGCTATGGACAGTCCTCGCCAATCTGTACTTCCCCAATTGTTTGACCCACGAGCATTCTGACGCAGCGTGTCGGAAAGGGTACTGCTGCAAAACGTGTGGCCAGGATCATCACACGCTACTGCACCTCTCAGAGCAAACGTTAGCTCTTCAGACGCTCCTCGGCCCTCGTCCGCCCCTCGGCGTTCGTCTGCCGCTCCACGGCGTGCTTCAGCAGCTCCTCGGGCCTCATCCGTCACACGACGTCGTGCTTCGATTACGCCGCGGCACGCCGCGCCTAGGCAGTTCTCCGCCGGCCGTCCGAATAAGCCGCCGAACGCGGCCACCGCTCCGTCGTTGCTGCAGCGGCATATCGTCAATCTGCTGCCGACGGCTCTGGTACGGATCCATACCGGGACTCTGGTCTTCGACACGGCGGCACTCATCGACCCGTGCGCGGCTACGAGCTGCATCGACGCGTCGCTAGCGACAGCTTTTCGACTGCCAATTACCAGCGTTGGGGACTAGCGGATATGTTCGGCCACCGTGAGCTCCAAGAATGACAGCAGTGTCCGGTTGGATGTGCTATTCACGGTTGAGCTCATGTGCACATGCGCACACCAGCTTGGGAGTTCGACGATGCGGTGCGAGCCCATTTCCAGAACGTTACACTGGCAGACGAGCGCTTCTACCTACCCGCTACGATCTCCGTGGTCCTGGGTTCGGACATGTATTCGCGAGTTATGCAGCCGGGCTTCTTGAAGATCCAAGATGGACTGCAATTGGCCCAGGATACCGTATTTGGATGGGTCGTGTATGTAGCCAGCCACCTGCCATAAAGACGACCATGTTGCAACCCGGGTGATTGCAAGGGGGGCGGAATGTTTATGTGAGGGGCCACTGTGCCGCCTCCGCGCACAGAGCTTTCGCTCCCGTCCGCGCTCGCCTGGCTTTTGCGCTTACGCTCTTTGCCTCCCCTGTGCTCGCTCGTTCCGGAGCTCCGGTTATAACCGAACGGTGCGGTCGGCCGCCGTCGATCTCCTGCGCTCTCTTTTACGAAGCTTAGCGAGCTGGAGCACGGCTTCAGTTTTAAGCTTAGATTTTTAGTCTCATGTATAAAGCCAAATAAATTTGAAGTACCCCACGACACGGTGTATATTACTCTCAGTACCGAAAACCATTCATAATCGCACACTCCATAGTATTCCAAAGCTGGGTATACCTTTCCCTACGATACACATAGATAATTTACGACCATTACCAAGCATACAATCAAAAAGAAAACACCTTCTTGTAGTCATAAATTCATTTACGCAATTTGTTAAACTATTTCCAGTAGTAGTACTCGTGATGCAAAGGACTCACTTAGTAGGTATTTTGAATACCATATTCGTCCAAAACGAATTACTTCCGACCGCGGATCTTGTTTTACCTCCCTCGAGATTTCGAGCTTCCTTCAAGAACGTGACATACAGCATATCAAGGTGGCTACATGCGCACCGCAAGCCAATGGGCAAGTTGAGAAAGTGAACAGAATCCTAATACCTATGTTAGGTAAATTATCAGAGCCAATGGAGGAGGCAGGTTGGTATAAGTTATTAAATAAAGTAGAGTTTGCCACTAATAATTCTAGACATATAGAGTAGTACTCAAGAATCACCAAGTATTCTATTGTTAGTCAAAAAGGCCCTATAGTCGATGAATTATCAGAATATATTGAGGACAAGTTTAATTTAGAGCAAAAAGACCTAGATACGATCCGTTCAGATGCCAATAGGAATATCCAACACTCACAACATAAGAGCAATATTATGCGAAGAAACATAAAGTTGGAGATTTTGTAGTTATACGTCATATTGACACAACACCTGGAGTTAATTAAAACTTCACACCTAAATATCGCGGCCCTTACAAAGTAAATTGAGTATTTAAAAATGACCGTTATGAAATTATTGATGTAGATGATTGTCAATTGACACAATTACCATTTAAGAGTAGATTAGAACCAGCGAGATTGAAACATTGGACAGACGTTGTAAACTATACCGTAGAATTATTATTGTACATCGTGGTCGATCATAAGTAGGCCGAATGTAATTTATATATTATATAAATATAAAATACTAAGTAACACCAATATAGATAGGATTAAACGATAGCGTAAAGGATTGATTAAGAAAAAGGGGATTTTGGATCAGGAACTAAGAGAGAAAAATAAAAAATAAAAAACCAAGAAGATTGTTACACTAGGGGGGAATTCGAGAACCAAAAACCTTCGGAAAACTTTAATGGAGGTTTTGGTTCTAAAATGTTTTTTGTCTGTGTTATCCATCTGATGAGTGCGAAAATATCCTTTACTATGTAAAAAAATGTCGGGCTTTCCTTGCTGACACTATAACTCCAGAACGCACGAACTGATTTCCACAGTTTTACATCCGTTGGAAAGGTCTCGGGGTCCGTTAGGCTTATAGCAAAGAAAATTCAGGAAAAATTTAAACAGAAAAGTTGGAAAACTTTCACCTGTTTCATACCTGTTGCGTCATATGTACATTGTTTGACAGCTACTCATTGTTCTCTGTTCAGTTCATTTCATGTGACAAACTGGCATCGTGTTCACTGGGTACGATGGATATCCAAGCGATCAAAAGATGATAACGGTCGAACTATCAAAGTTCAAATTCGAAATCAAGAGATTGATATCCGAAATGAATTCATTGCACCATATCGCTGCTATCACGAATTTTCGAAACACATGCAAGCAATGAGAGTTATTAGGCCAAATCAATAAAATATTTGTGCAAGTACGTCTCACAAGGCAGCGACATGGCTGTGTTTGTTATTTCATCGGAAAATGCGAATGACGAAATCAGCAACGTCCAAATGAGCAAATAGGTCAGTATGTTACTGCTCACCCTAGAAATGATGAATGCTTTTATTTGCGACTGCTGTTGGTAAATGTACGTAGACCAAAATCGTTTGCGCATTTAAAAACTATGAATGGCCAACTGAAAGATCCCAATAAAAAGACCTTCACTCGTGAGTTGATATTTCAAACTGAATTTATTTCTTAAGGTCCTAGCTTAGGTAGCTAACATGAAATTCACATATTCTATAACTAGACCAACGCAGTGGCCATATGCTCCCAGACATAGAAACGATCTTATCTAGTACAGGAATTTTTCACTGCACGATATTTCTTATCTTTTAAGAAAATGCTACAGAACCGCTTGCATCTTTATCTAAGGGTTGAAAACCCACGCAGATGTCTACACCTAACGCTCAAGTGCTGTTTATTTTCAGACTATAGGCAGACCAACTTGTTGACATTACATAGCTGCAGCGGTTCAATAGATTTACATCAATTCTTATATATTCTTATATGTATATTCGTGTTCGTCTGAACACCAACAATGCCAAACATGTCGAGAGCATGTCAAGTATTGGGTTTGCTGGNAAGTGGTCTAGCTCTGCATGTAGCTTTAGAGCTTTCGACCACACCGGTGGCGTTTGTTGACCGTATATTAGCCACCTTACGTGGGCTATACGCTTGTTCAACTTGGTCTTTAGACCGCCACGGTGCCTTCCCATATCTCAAAAAAACTCTACTCACTCAGATTTGTTCTCGTCGTCAGTGTGTCCATCGTTGGACGACTGTCACGGTCGCCATGTAAAGGGAGAATTCCAGTAATATAATGACGCAAGTTTGTTTTAGTTTTCTTCAGTTATGATTGTGTTTATTCCTTGGCAGAAATGGTTCTGCCAGTTCAACTCCTTAAAAGTGTCTCTATTACAATTCTTAAATATCTTTCCTCTAAGGCTAAGCCGCGTAGCTGCGCTGTCGGATACGCCAGCAGCGGAGCGGCTCTTTCTTATATATATATTATATATCTATGCTTATCGAGAGAGCGAGTTATGCACTTATGTATTCAGCATTTGGTCGGCGTGGGAATGCTGACCATGCACTTATACTTATTAGCCTTCAAGTGGACGATCATGTTACATCCGTCTGGGCTTTATTGGTTGCATAAACATAGCAACAAAGTGCTGCTAAGTGTTTGTACTATTGTACTTAAATGTTCTTAATATTACATAGGCGCATACTACAGAAGTACGAATGATACCACCAAATCGACAGATGCACGATGTATTCAACCAAGAACTAAATCGAAAGCTGCAATAAAATGTTCATACATTTCAGGAATTCTTAATTCTGAATTCCGTTGCTGAATGAACAGCAAAAACAAGTATACGAAACATTAATGCAATACTGGTGGTCAATTCTTCCTGGAGGCACCTGGAGGAACAGGAAAAACATTTTTTATTTCATTAATTTTGGACAAGATGTGTTATAGCTTCGGCGTTAGCATCATCTGGAATATCCGCGACTCCTCGAAATGCCGGCCGTACTGCACATTTTGCGCTTAAGTTGCCACTCAACTTAAACACAATGGATAATCCAACATGCAATATTTCCCGACCATTATTTCTTTGTTTTTTTGTTACCATGATCATCGAGTAATTGAGTTCTGAAAGAGTCGAAAAACAAACGCTCTTTTATAATGTACAAGAATAAAAAAGACAGTACCAAAAGAAATGTGTTACATTCAGACGACACCACAACAAGGACAAACGACCGAGGATTTGGTCGTTCGACCCAGATTTAAGCAGAAATCTAACCTTAAACAGGTATTTCCCCAACAAATGGACGTTCAACCCAGATTTAAACAGAAATCTATCCTAAAACAGGTATTTGCCCAACAAATGGTCCTTCGAAGTCAAGTAAACAGCTCAGAAGACATCAAATATGTATATACAAACTCACACAGCCGACGATTTGACCTGTGTGTGCTTGCAGAAATATGCAGTAATATGGTGAAATATCAAATCGACGACGCAATTAGTGATTTCACAACAATCTGTGACGATACAATAAGACGCAGACAGTAGCATGGCACCAGCAGGATCGAAATACAAGTCACAAGACAAAAAACAAGAGAAGGCTATAGACATGCCACATAAAGGTGAACTTGACGACACACCTAGACCTGGTCCCTCGAACCCAGAGGTGACAATAATAGAAACTCGCTACAAAGCACTGTTTGCAACTACACCGGCGATCCAAGACCCAAAGAAATTCGAGCACGTCTTGTTTTTGAACAGGAACAACTGGAACTCGAGCAGCAGTTACAAATGGCCCAATTTGAATCGAATGCAGGAACCCAGCTAGGAGACTTTGAAAACCTGCCGGATGGCGACGACAACAAAGATGACCTTACGCGTGAGTGGGTGGCTGGCGCTCAACGTAGACTTTAGTTTGAAAACGAGAATGTATCGGACAAACGATATAATAATATTGAAACATTCATGGCCAGGCAGACGATTTGGCAAGATCTTCCATTATTTTCAGGGGACCCTTAGAGTGGCCCATATGCCATGCCGGGTTTGAAAATAGCACAAAAGCTTGTAATGTAATTAAGAAAATCTAAGTAGGTTAAGAAAAGCATTATCAGCTCGTGCAAGAGAATGCGGTCATGCCCTCTTAATATTACCAGAAAATGTTGACACTTATGGAAATTTTACAAAAGCGGTTTGGCGATCCAAGTCTCATGGTAAGACTTTTTCTTGATAGAATCAAACACTTCCCGGTTATTAAGGACGACAAATGCGAAAAACTTCTTGCATTCTATGACATAACTAAAAATCTTGTTCACACCTGGCTTTATATAGGGGATATAAACAAAATAAGAAACACCTTAATATTTGATGAATTTTAGACAAACTGACTGAAACGGGTATCAGAGATGTCACTGTCAAAGGTCAAGCGAAAGCCTTTTGTAATTTTTTGCAAACTGAACGAACACTATGTTTCGAATTGTACTAAATTTAAAGATGTGGATGTTGATAAGCGCTGGCAACATGTTACTAAAAATAATCGATGTATCTCATGTCTTGGTAGAAACCATTTACTTAAAGATTGTAAAAGTAAAAAGCAATGTAACAGACCAACACTGTAGTTACAGCCATAACAGTCTTCTGCATAAAGACAAACTCTCAAACATACATATAGGCAGGACTGAAAATAGTGATCAAACAGTAAGTAACACAGAAAACAGCTGTAACGTTAACGCAAATACGAACAAAGTTTTGTTGAAAATGGTACATGTCACTCTTATGGGTCCAAAAAATAATATTCAGACATATGCTCTACTAGACGAGGCATCATTAGTTGATGAAAGATTAGGAAATGAATAAGGTCTTGAGGGTCCAACAAAGCCGTTGAAAATGCAATGGACTAAAAATGAAATTTACGAACAAGATAATTCGAAAGTAGTCAGCATTCGCATTAAAGGTAGTGGTGTAAATACTAAAATACACACGATGAGAAGAGTTAGGACTGCCTCCAATCTTAATTTACCGCTGCAGACATTAAGCATAGACTACATGACAGACATATTTAAATTTTTAAAGGACTATTCTGATTGTTCTTACGATCAGGCAAATCCAAGAATTTTAATAGGCCAAGATATTCTATCGTATCACGCAAATTAAGGGTTGCGTCCTCTGACGGCCCTGCCGCTAGCAGCACATTGTTAGGCTGGGTCGTGCATAGTTTAACACAACATGAAAAACACATTCCATATAACCAACCATTTTTTAGAAAATGACGATTTAGATGAACTACATAACTTAGTAAAATCCTACTGGTCAATCAAGAACGAACTCGTAACTCAAAAAGACTTTCCTATGTCTGCAGACGACATAAGATCCATCAGTATTGTTGATAAGACCTTAAAACGAATGGGCGACAGATTCGAATGCAGACTTTTTTTTAAGAAAGACAACATTCAGCTTGCGGAAAGCAAGCAGCAGACTACCGACGAAAATATTTCGAAGTGATGCAATCGTAAATTTCGAAAGGATATTTAAAAAAAATTAGATTAGACAGAAGCAACTATTACAACACCACTAATCTAATATCTACCCCATTTCGGTGTACAAAATATTAACGAACCAGACAAATTACGAATAGTGTTTGATGATGCTTCTAAAAGCCATAACTATTGTTTAAACGGTTTTTTTACTATCTGGACTTGACCTGTATAAACAATTATCTTCCGTGTTCATGAATTTCAGGAAAAATCAAATAATTTTTGAAGGTTTTTTTTTATATTTATATGTTGATCAACCGATTGAATGGTTAGAAAACATAAGAAGTAACGAAAGCAACAAACAAAACTTGGAAAAATATAACAGGAAGGATAAAAATAACAATTATGATAAAGGATTTATATTAAATTATTAACTAGTGGTGAAGCACTCGCGATCTTGGTCTCCCTCTTGACCAAAGATCAGCAGGATGACGCCTCTTTAATCTTCTTCTAGACGTCGGGATAGCCAATGCAGCCGCTAGGTGGTTGATGTGAGCCTGAAGCCGATCATTGTAGCGACTTGAGTAGCGATTAATCTGCTCTCTTATTGTGGGAACGTTGAGGTCGTTTGCGATGTCAACATTTCTCGCATACCAAGCGCGTTTGTAATTGTGCGCAACGCTCGGTTTTGAACCCTTTGCACTCTCATAATGTTTGAGTCAGAGGCCGTACCCCATATCTGGATGCAGTAGGTCAACGAAGGAGCCACAATGGCTTTGTATAGCAACACTTTGTTGCTGAGGCTTAAATTGCTCGCTGACTTCAGCTTCCAGTTCAGCTTTCTAAGCTTCCCGCGGCAAGTTGCTGCGATTTTGATTGTGTGCTGCCTGCACGTGAGCCTCTTGTCCAGGATAAATCCCAGGTACTGCGCCTGAGGTGATTGTGGGATGAGCGTGTCCAGCAATTTAACCCTAGGGAGGACTTTATACCTCAGGGAAAAATTGCAGTGCTGAGACTTGTTTGCATTGATGGATATGTTCCACCTGTTTGTCCACTCGCCGTACAGGTCCAAGAATTGTTGAGTTTTCCTGGATGCTTCCAACCGACACGCCGAGTTTGCTATGTAGCCTGTGTCATCTGCATACGTTGCCAGGAGGGTACCCGGTTCTCGGGGATATGGCAGGTCAGAAGTGTAAAGGGTGTATAGTACGGGACCCAAAACACTACCTTGCGGAACCCCATCTCGAATGCATCTGAGATTTGATCTTTCACCTCTCACTTCGACCATGAATTTTCGCTCCAGCAGATACGATTTAAGGAGGAGATGTTGTGGCAGAATGGTTCTTAGCTTAAAAGCAAGCCATCGTGCCACACACGATCAAATGCTTCCTGCACATCTAGGAATACTGCAGAGCTGTACTGTCCGTTTTCAAAGGCATCTAGGATATGCTGCGTTACTCGATGAATTTATTCTGGGGTTCCATGGTGGTTCCGAAAGCCGAACTGGTGATCTGGAATGGCATCCTGAACACAACTAACTGCCATCATTCTGGTAGTTTTTGAAAGAGATATTAAAGAAATGTTTTTACAAATTCAAGTACCTCAGACAGACAGTTAAGCTCAACGAATTCTATGGATAGGAGACACTGTTACCTCTAATCTACAATTTACTAAGTCACATAATATGATAATTCACAACGACCGACAAAACGAGAGATCCTAATGTTTACAATGTCCATTTTTGATCCATTGGGTTTATTTCTCTAATGTTCTCATAACTAATAAAATACTTTTACAAGCCATATGGGATAGTGGTATTGGATGGGACGACCATAATTGACGAACATTTTGCGATTCCCAGACTTATTACAGTATTGCCAATTAAAGAATGCAATTTGCAGTTACATATATTTACTTATGCATCAAAAAACGCACACGCTGCATGTGCGCACATTCGGTTTGAAAATAATAAAAATCGAAATCTAAAAATCAAAAAAGTATATTTATAGACATAGTCTCAAATTATTTTATACTGGCTAAAGTCCAGTAGCAAAAGATTCAAAACCTTTGTATCCCAACGTTTAGGAGAAATTCTAGAAACAACCAATCTAAAAAATTGGAGATATGTTCCGACAAAAACTTAACCCAGCTGATGAAGCAACGAGGGTCTCAAAGATAGATCTTGAACAAAACAATTCTTGGATAAAAGGTCCAGAACTTATATATACTGACATGATAAAATGGCCGACAAATAAAATAATTTTTGGCAGATGAAGACAAGAACGAATATGTTAATGTAATATCAGAAACAAAGTATAAACCTATTTTACCTGACATAAACAGATTCTCCAGTTGAACAAAATTCAAAAGGACGACATGTTTGATTTTACGATTTGTGAAAAATCTTAAAAGCAGCAAAGAACTTAGTGTATACGGCAAAGTTACAGCTAAACAAAAAAAAGAAATACAAAAAGATACAGTCAGATTCGTTTTAAGCTGAAATTCAAAATATAAAAAGGGGAGAATTAATTGGAAATTCAAGTCGTCTAAAAACTTTACTATTAATCCTTACAGAAGATGGATTGAGTAGACTGAAAGGTAGATTGTACAATTTAAAAGACAACGAATATAACATAAATCCTATCGTGCTAAGTAATGATGCATCTGATAACAATTCTTCTGATATATTTTTATCATCAAAGCAATTGCCATTTGTTTACAGAAACAGTCATTTCGAATCTTAGAATGAAATATTGGATAGTTAAGTGTAGGAACACGATTAAGAAAATTATTTGTAACTGTCAGTATTGTAAGAATAGAAGTGCTAAGCCACAGACATCTGTGATGGGACAGCTTCCTAAATGCAGAATTGAACCCACAGAAAGAGCTTTTTTAATGGTCCCATAGAAATATTGAAGGAAATATTGGAGGTATTTGTACTTTTATGACGACTCGTGCAGTTTATCTAGAAATAGCAGAGGACTTGCCTTGCAATGCATTTATGCATGTATATCGTCAGCTTGGTTGCCGGAATGGCTTTCTCATAGAAATTTTCTCAGACAACGGAACAAATTTAATTCGAACAAGTAAGGATCTTAAACAGATCACGGACAACTGGTCAAAAGACGAAATGACTGTGGTTTTTAACACACAAAAATTTCACAGGTTCGGTTCGGAGAGAATAATTCAGTAAATAATATTGTTTAAAGAGCTGTTCCCAAGGGAGTACACCCTTAAAACTTTATTTTGCGAAATTTAATTTATGATCAATAATAAACCACTTTTGTTTGTGCCATCTGAGTAACCCGAAGTAGAGCCCCTTATACCAAATGTTTTATTAATAGGGCCAAATTATAAAGAGTCTTGGCCGTCAGCCAGCGGAGGGACAGGGGGAATAACAGGTGAGAAATCACCTGCCGTAACTGCTCGTACCGTTGGAAGTGCGACTATACTCTCCCCGTGAGGGCGGCTGGAAGCAGGTCCCAGTAGGTCATGTCTCTGCTGAGGATGCTGACGAATTGTTTTCGGGCGGGGAGAAGAAAACTCATGCCCCCAAAATCACCCCAATCCAAGGTGGAACAGCATATGCCGAGAGATGCATGTCCGGGGGGTGCTTGGACGTTAATATGCGGACTCTGGTGGACCGGCCGACCCATCAGTTTTAACTAGGCTTACCACGGTATGCGGGCTCTACCGTGGCGGACCATCCCCATCCCAGCACACTCGTGGGACCAAAAATGAACGACCCGCCCGTGCTAACCCAGCCATGGAGGCAGACCCGAAGCAAGCTGATCTCATCAAGTGGGCGAAAGGCATCCTGCCTGACTTCCAGCCTGAGAAGGCGGGGAGGGTGGTTGCCCCCAACGCCCAGCAAGCCAGCACTGATGCGGGAGAAGCGCTGCCAAACGCCAGCGGTCTGCGGAGGTACAACCGCCGCAGCCGAAGCGTTCCCGAGTGCAGCCTCAGCGGTTATTCGCCGAGGTTACCAAGGGTAAGATCCTGATTGGAGTGGTGGATTAGGGCTCCAGTGATGGACATATCCCGAGGGACCAATGGCGGTGGATTGTTGGGGAACTGCACAACAGGTTCGTGGAGGAGCTGTTGGTGTCGGGTGGCGCGCTGCCTCGTTGCGAGGATGGCGGCTGGCATCAAGGAGGAGTGAAGGTGATCGCGTGCGAAGACGCGGAATCGGTCACCTTCTACAAGAGAGCGATCGCGGGATTGGGAGAAGTATTCCCAGGCG